>JANKKB010016472.1:0-11532 GCA_026225775.1 Bursera palmeri
AAAAACTTAGAGTTTAAAGAATCCTACTTATTATCTTACGTGTCAGCTATACAAGCCTATGCTTCAGGATTATATAGATATATAGATTGCTAAATTTAAGTTATTTTTATAAATTAATTATAGTATAAATAATTAGAATCATTTAATAATTATTAAATATAAGTTATTTTTATAATTAAGTATGAGACAATATCAAATAGTATCTTTGTGTTTTGACCTAATCTCAAGCAGAAAATAAATTTATCATTTTCATCAACTAAACCCCTAAGGTTTACTTTTTTTAATCAACTGTTAATTTTAACCTCAAAAAATACATATTCACCCCTATTAAAATTTATTTTCTTAATTAACACAAAAAAGAATAAATRAAAAATAAATAAATTATACTCCTATAATAAACAAATTTCTACTTTTTGTATTTTCATTTTTTAAAATTAAGAAAAAAAATTTAAGTAGGGGTAAATATGTATTTTTTGGTGTTAAAATTAACAGTTAATTAAAAAAGCAAATCTTAGGGGTTTAATTGATAAAAATGGTAAACTTATTTTCTGTATAAGATTAAGTCAAAACATAAAGGTACTATTTGATATTATCCCATTAAGTATTGAATAAATAATTAATATATAATTTTTCAAAATATTTTAAAAAATTACAAAATCCAACTGGCGGTGTTCGGCAACCAGCGGGTCAATCGTTGGCGACCAACGGGAATGGTGTGTTTCCGTCACTGCTAACATCAAACGGATTACTTATCGATGATCTATTAGACCTAGAAGGTTTTATCAGCGTAGCATCAACAATTTTGTCGTAGAGGGCCAATCTTTTTATGGTTGTCACCACCAAACTTGCTTCCTAAGGAAAATCGACTGATCTTCTATGAATGAAAACCCCATGGCTTGATAGATCGATGGTTAATGGCGTATGCGGTGACTCAAACCACTCGGCTGGTGACCGGTGGTGGCTTGCAGCTACTTGCCAGTTGGCAACACTAAATTTTTTTAAATTTATTAAATAATAATATATAATTTAAGAAATTATTTAATAATTATTTGAATAAAAGGTATTTAAAAATTATGAAAAATGTATGAGATTATTTTACTAATTTAATACAGATTACCTAAGAAAACCAAGAATTCAAATCATTTTCCCAAGAAAACCATTTTATTTTCTCCCTTAAATTAACAAAACCGAACAACCCCTTATAGTTCAAAAAAGTACATATTTAGAGAATGTATCAACATTAATATGATTGAATCAATCTACTTACTTTCAATAAACTCAATATTGTAGTTGATACAATCAATTACAAAATGATTTTCAGAGATGGATAATGTTATTAGAATAGGTTAATATACATATAGTTCCAAACAAATGAGTAGCATGTAGCCCAAGAAATTGATTGAAAAAAGTCTAGCCCAGAATCTCATTTCTTGGTCCAGTTTTTCACCTCACGACAAATAATGTCACAGCTTTCCATAAGAAGACACAGACAAGCCTCTCCGGCAAATTTGAGATGGGCCACTTCCCCGCATTTTGAAGAACATGGAAAAAAAAAAAGGATAAAGGAGTCTGCTGAGACATGTAAAATCAATTTATACTGTCATGAGTCATGCTCACAATCCTCTTTCTCCTTACAGAACATCCAAACCCCAGCTTTTGGTCTTTGGCATTTGGTGGTTGGTTGTTTCTTAGTTTCTCTACTTTTCAGCCATTATACTTCAAAGCTAGCCAACATTTTCTCATCTGATAACTTGCAGGGCCCAATTTACTATAAGGCCAAAACTTGCACCAATATGGTACATGGCGTGCTATGCTATTTCCATGCACAAGCTGCATCTTATGAAGCCACTGGTCCCAGCACCCAAAATAACACTGTACTGATTGCTTTGCCAATCATGCAGAGATCACATGCCAAATTCAACCTTAATATGTATTATAGTTGCTGAGTGAGTGCTCAGCATTCCTACATCATCGCCATCATTTCGTAGTTTGTGGTATCAGCAGGCAGAGGCAGAAAAGAGTTTGTGCATTTTTGGCGCTGTAGGAGTGGTCGTGCAACACCAGACCAGATTCTCAGTTCCCGGTACATTAATGCTTATTATCTTTTGATCTCTTTTGGACAAATACCTCCACTCACTGCAGCATTTTTGTCATTTCTCTGTAGAATTTCAGGTAGCTTGGAAATAATATTGGCCCCGGCGAAGTGTACCAAGCCTGATAATTTATATGGTTTAATAAATCAAGCTTAATCCATTACTGGGACTATAATACACTTTCATATGTCAAATTCAAGAGCTATCACTTACCTGGTTAGTAACTTAGTCACGCAAGCAGGAAACTATGGACAGAATTTGGGGAATTTGCATCTTCTGTGACAATGAAGTCAAATTGTTTTGTATATGCTTTCAGTTCAGCAACAATAAATTATTTTTCTGTTTTGAGAGAATGTTCTCTTAAAGCATAATTAAATTTACCCATCAGCCATTGATTAATTTTTGTAATGTCATAAAGTGATGTTTTCTCAAAGAATCTGACCAATCACTTTAACTTGTCTCTTGCACTTCCACAGTACAAATACATGTCAGTGGAGACAGATTATAATTGTGAAGCTACCTAGTAGAGTAGAGCAAGGCAAGGTACCTAGCTGTAACCTAGCTAGCTGTATAATGTTCATCTCCCAGTCGGCCATAGCCACTATTTGCTTATACAATGCAATACACTATTTTATTTCTGACACAAGTGAAATAAAAATATCGCAAAGTAAATAAATTTGTCCTTCTCCAAGTAGGGATCGATGAAGTCACACTGAAGGCCCAAGTCTCAAACCCTAGAACAAACCACACAAGACATACAGAGGTGTGTACACATCCATTTTGCACCTAATCCAACTACCCATTTAATGTTTCTACGTGCGTCCAGCTTCCTAGGAGTGATTTACGTTGTTAGAAAGATCACACTGGATCCTACATTATTGAACACTAAGTCACTTTATTACAAGCCAGAAGCAGATGTGGACTTCCCACTTAAGGCAATCACATCTAAAATTCTATTGAAATCTGCATACTGGAAAAGTGCTCCCAAGTTGAACCCAAAATAAAAAAGAGCACTTTAAATGCAAATCTGTGCTTAAATGACCAAATCTCCATTAAATCTTACTATTAACCTAGAACAGAATATCCAACATGCAAACCAGTTAACAATGATCACTTTCTAAACATAAATGCATAAAAGCAGAAGCATGCAGTTCTTCTGGTACCGATCCATAAGAACGCAATAGTAGTCTTAGAAGTAGGTGTAGTCTACTTAGATAACAATACTAAATACATAACCGTCATTATCAAAAGTTTAAGCACCACAAAAGGAAATCTGATCTCTCATCAGCTGGTGAAGAAAAGTGAGTGTCTGAGTCTGAGAGATGAAGTCATGGTCAGATCAGGGAGATTTTAGACTGATCAGTAAGTCCACATGCAATCAAGTTCAGTAGGACCCACTGGCATCCTGCCACCACCACCGGCTCCTCCACTCACCTCCTGCATAACTGGCCAGTTAGAGCCACCCTGAAAAGGAGGCGGCGCCACGGCAGGAGGGGGGAAAAAGTAAGGCAGCTGAAGATTCTCTTGCAAAGACCTCAAGCTTGGAAACGTAGACATACCAACATTCCTGGAGAAACGAGCAAATGGGTCAATGGCATTGACCAGAGATGGTGGTGGGGCGAGGTCGAAAGTGGGGTTGAATGTGGTGGCAGAAGCAGCCGAGGCCGCGGCTGCAATGGTGGAGAAACAGGACACGTGCTCAGCACGAGCGTGACTGTCGAAGGAGCAGCTGTCAGTGCCGGCGGCGTTAGTGGTTGGATGGTCAAGGAGAGGTGGTAGTGAGACTGAGGAGGGAGAACTGGGCTCCGGGTAGGAATGGTTCAGGGTGCTAGTGGTTGTGGCAACGCAGCTCAGACGAGTTTTCTTGGTGTTGTTAGCAGCGGCGCCGCTGCTTTTCTGAAACACCCTGGAAATCACCCACTCATCCTGAAAGTGCAAAGAGTAGTAGTTATTTAATTCTAATCTTAACGTTAGGACCTTACTTCATTCCTTAATCGATATGACTAGTCCATGACCATGACCATAATCATCTTATCACAAACAACAGTAACACAATGATAATGTCAAACAACCCCTTTTCTTTTATCGCTCTCGTGTAATGACACAGCAGCAAAGTCTTCCCTACCCTTTACAAGTTGAATCATATGTTCCTGCTACTAGTCAAACCTCAAACGTCAATCAATGGCTTGGTGAGCCTAATATCAGACAAGATTGAACGGATCATAATATTACAAATAATACTTTGTACACTAATCACTAAACTAGAGAAAGTAAATGGGTGTAATGTAACGACTTAAAAAGCTGTTAAGAGATGAAATGTTTAAAGCAAGGACGTTGGGATTCAAAACTCAATAAAAGCAAAAATTTTAAAAAAAAAGTTTTTCTATTTTCTTTAGGGCTTTCCGGCTACGGAGCCGCTGATAATTTGACAACCATCTTTCGTGCTGTGAGCCCTTCAAAGAAAAACGGTACACGAAACATTTATCAGCCGCACTGGAACATTTAACTATCATCAATTTAAAATGCACCAACTGATCATCAATTGCTTGAGTAGTTTTAGACGCGAATCAAAGCTGACGGACATTCTACAGTAGTAATTTGCACAATCTTCATGAACAAAACCAAAGTTAGACACAACCCAACTGGAAAACCTAATTTTTATGATGCACCATAAAGTGACCCGGATGAGGAAAGTTTTGGAAGAAGCCGAGTTCAAACTACAATGATGTTACGGTAAGCAAATCAAGATTTTGAAATGAGAAAGAAAAATAAAATACCTTGGAGCTCCTAGAGAGATAATGGTAAGCAAATTTGCCTTCAAGGCGATACTCATGCATGACCCAGTTGCTTTTCTCTCCTTTGGGTGCCCTCCCTTTGTAGAACACCAGAGTCTTCTTCATGCCTACAAGTGCACAAGTCTTTGAGCTGTAAATCTCTCTGTCCTTCCCAGTAGCCTTCCAGTAGCCAGCTTCAGTGGCTCTGTTAGTTCTCAGCCCAGTTGGATACTTCCTATCGCGCAGGCTAAAGAAGTACCACTCTTTCTCTCCCATCTTCGCCTTCTCTGGAAATACATGAAGTTATAGATAGGACAAAATCGTTATATAACTCAATTTTGTGAAGAGAGTAGCTTCTAAATGCAATGATAATGTGGAAACCGTGCATGAGACTTTCATCTCGCACGGCTCCTTGGTGTGATGATAAAAAAGGGTTACCAGGAAGCTCCCAAGGCTCACACTTGTTGAGGTCAACTTCGGCAATGGCTCTCCCAGTGAAGTTACTGTCAAGAACCTTCTTAAGAAGATAGAAGGTTATGAGTTCTTCATCGGTTGGGTGGAAGCGAAAGCCAGGAGGCAAATGGGCATCAGAGTTGTCAAAGTGATGGTAGATATCCATGAAAAAGGTTTCAAAAGTGGTACGTAGGTAGCTAACTAGCTTTTTGAAGCTTGAAGTAAACTAGAACTAGTGAAGTAAACTAGAACTAGTGAAGAAAGCAGTGATGGTATGGGATGATCAAGAGTCAAGTGCTAGCAAGCACATAACAAGATGATCAAAGGAAGGAGAGCAAGTTGTGCAACTTGGTTGTTGTGTAGTTTGCGTGGTTGGTTGGTCTGGTCGAGAAAGAGATTCAGAGTTAAGAGTTATATTGGGCGGTTTCCATAGGGATATGATGAATCGAGTGGCAGGAGAAAAAGGTAAAAATAATAATAAGGTATGATCTACGCTGGAAAAATCTGTGTTTTCTCTGTACTGTCCTCTTCTGTTCTCTCTCTGGTACTCTGCCAAGGGCCCTTATCATAACCATAGCTAGAGAGATATGAGAGGGGAGGGTGATGTATGTCTCTGCGGAGTGGGCTCTGTGGGGTACTGTTTTGAGTATGCGTGCGTGCGTGAGAAAGTGTGCAGGTATTCTCTATTAGTGAGGAAAATGAAATAGGGAACAGAAAGTAGTTTTATGAGAGAGGCCCTTCTGTGAGAGCGAGTGAGAAAAATATAAGAGAGAGACTTCACCATGTATCGATAAAGCTGTTTCATATCTCTTCTGTCAGCACAGTACAAGATTAAATTATCATCTTGACAGTGACCCTGTCATTACACGCCATCTTCCCATATATTATATTGATATCTATTTTTTTATATGTACCATTTGTACATACATACACCACCAGTACCCCTCTACTTGTCTCAGTATATGTATCAGTAGTATATACAGAATGCTAGACTGCTCTCTCAACTCATCCCACCATTCTTATTCTCACTGGGTTGGCAGCATTATATTGTTTTTCGGATAGTATTTGATATGTATTAGTGATTTCATAATGTTTGTATGTATATTTGTATCATCCGTATTTTATATGTTTCTACGCTCGACCTTTTTCTCTGTAAAGCTCTAGCTGGCCTCTGTGTGATTCACTGGTGATGTATCATATGTGTCCGCGTTTTTGTTCATTGTTGTGGGTTTGGTGCCAATAAACCAAAGTGAAAAGGGGATTGGATTCTGCAACTATCTAATAATGTGGATCACTGAGGCCACAGATTGCTTTTGATAGTTAAAACTTGACAATTTTATGCTAAGGAGGGTACAGCCACAGTTTGACACATAAGACAAAAAGATTTCCTACAGGGAGTGGCTAAAAGCAAGGTGGCAAAAGAGCTTTACCCCTCACCCTCCCTTCTTTTGTTGTATGCTAGGCTTGTAGCCTTATTGTACCTATTGATATCATCATTTGTTCATATTAGTATTGTTCAACTTCTGCATTGCATCTACTAAAGTTTTGTAGTAACATCAACATGTGCACATGGCCCCTACCCTGGCTGCCCATTTATCTGTATTGACTTCTGTGTAAGTTTAGGTGGGATCAATTCTACTTTAAAGAAATGAATTTAAATCTGATATCAACTAGTCACTCGAAGGAGAAGACTATCTAATAAGCTAATGATCAATAACTGTTATATCAATATCTTCAAAATGGTGGTAATGCACTTTACCAATCTAACATCATTGTTCCCTACAAGTACCTTCTCATAAATGAGGGAAATCAAGCTTTTTTTTTAACTGTTATGTCAAATTTAAACTTCAAACCATATATGGCCTCTTTTAATTTGAGGTACTCTACCATCACTTCAACTTCGTCAAGCATCAATCAATTATTGTTACTATAATCTACTGTTTGAACCACTGTAAACAGAAAAGAGTGCAGGTAAGGAAGAATATGATTCTAGTAAGACTGTGGTCTGCGAAGCTGATTGATCCATTTACCTGTTCAACTGCTCAGCACATCATAGTGAAAATCCTGGACTACTTCCTTGTAAATATTATCCCATTAGCCCTCCCTTTCATACATCATGTCGAAAATAGCAAAAGATCACTTGTTCTGATATGTGTGTGTGTATATATATATATATATATATATGCAGCAGTATTAGCTAGCAGAGAAGACTCATCATCATCTGCTATTTCATTACAGTTTCGGATGATTTGGAAAGCAACTCTCGCTTTTGTTTTTGTTTCCATATCTGCTACACTGAGTACTTCATGCCATGGAATAAAACAAGCCTACTGAGAAGTGGGAAAATTCCCATCAATGAACTCGATACAATTTATCAAGGTTGACACTAGTTGGTGAAGTAGATTTGCACATATTTCATTTGAAATCACATCACGGATAGCTGGGTCAATGAATACTTTGTCACAAATTCTTTTGTTTTGTGATGCTCAAAGTGGGCATTTCATGGATTATATTAACCATCATATTAATTGATCGCTGTTAATTTAAATGGAAATGGAATAAGAAACAGGGTAAAAAAAAAAAGAGTTGAGAGGACTAGCTGTGATTTGTGAAAGTGTAGAGCGATATAATAATGATTTTACAGGCAAAAGGACATTAGTCTGGAGAATAATAATTTTTGTGTTGGAAATTCCAGGTGATGAAATGATTATTTTTATTTACTTAACATACCACACCATACAATAAACCATACAATTCATTGCATGCATCAACTCGACTTAACGCAACTCAAGTAAGCTCCGTCCATCCATATTTATCTATCTATCTAATTATCTATCTATCTATCAATCACCCATCAAAATCAAAGCCCAGGATTGATTGATGGTATAGGATTTTGACCACTCATGCTCGGATTTTAAGAGACACATAACACAACGTAACATACATAACATTGCATAACAGAGGGCGAGAGGTGAAGTAAGGTAAGAGGTGTAGTGAGCAGGTGAGCCTTCTTCACAGGCTTTACATCAAATCATATCATCAATCTGAGCTTTATTTATTGCTGTTTCTCTCTCACTCTCTCTCTCGCTTTTATTACCCTTTTTCATCTCCCAAAAGAGCCAAGAAACAAACGATCTAACCCCCTGTTGAGCCACGTACTCTACCTTGCTTTTGTTTTTATTTTAGATATCAAAGCTACAATCCTACGTGTACGCCACTTCACACTTTTTATGTAAGGAGAACTCATAGGATAGGGTTACTAATCGATAATCCATGATGTTATTGATTCAATTGCTTTTTAAAAAAAAAAATATATATATATATATATTAAAGATTAAAAATCACGTTCTAATAGTCTATCGAAATATAAATATTTAAATAATATATTTGTTTTTATTTTATGAGGTCTTATGACAAATCTATCGTAAATCTAGAGTTTTTTGTTCTTATTGATGGAGAGCATTTGAAAAATCACCTTATTAAGTAAAAACTATTGTAAAAAATGACTAAAATTAAAGAGATCTTTCAAAAAATAACTACGAGCTAAAAATTTTAAATATTATAATCACAATTCGTCATAACAATAGCTCTATTTTGCTAACAAATACTAAAAAAAACCTTTTTAAATTATCGAGTATTAGAGACTGATAACATATTAAGTTTTCAAGTATTAGAGACCGACAAAAAAAATAAAAGAACACATGTTTCTCTGTTGAATGTAGTCATACCATCTGAGCATTTTTGTAATCACCCCCTACTAAGTATTATGTTTGTTTTATATTTTTTATGTTGTAGAAACAGTTGAAAAATAATAATTGGACAAAATGAAAATCAAATTATTATAAAATATAAAACCAAAAATTATCAAATTATCAAAAATAATCTATGTTAAATTATCAAATAATATATATGATAATTATCAAATTATTAGAAGTTTTTTTTTTTTAATTAATCCATCTTACAAATAATGTGATAATATTAAATAATTATTCAAGAATTTTTATAATAATAAATAATTANAAAATTTATTTTCTTTACGAAAATGAGTTGGTGTAAAGTTGAATTTGTGGAATGGCAATCATAATATAAACATGTTGACAAATTAAGATAGAATTAAAATCAATGAAGGTATTTTAGAACATTAGGTCAAAGAAGTCAATTTTAAATGCTTTAAGATTCATATAAAAACCAAAAATTTTCGTTTTTCAATTCATATAAAATTATCTATTCTCAAACNTTAAAAAAAAAAAAAAATTATATAAATCAAAGGAAAAATAACGAACCCTTTAATAAATGAGTTTGTTATTAGTTAGGTTAGGGCTTAGACCCTATCTAGATGGAACAAAGTTTTCATTGGTTTTTTTTTTTTTACAAAAATAAATTATTAAAAAAATGGACACTTTAGGCCTAGGTTGACTTATTTATGTTGACATCCATTTTGGTAATATTTGTAATGTTATTAAATCGATCAATTAGGGGTGGGCACTGATTGGATCGAATCGGGTTTCACCCAACTCGACAACCAAAAATGGGCTCATGGTTGGGTTCGAATAAAAATAAATTCGATATACCAGGGTTTGATTGGATTTCGGTCTGGGTTATCGGTTTAGACCGGTTAACCAAACTGGTTGACGTGATTTGTTTGGGTCAAGTTTAGTTATATTAATATTATACAATAAATAAAAAAATTTATATAATACATATAAAAATAGAATGTAACCAAGTGGTAATATTACAAAAAGTGTTTATTGAGTGAGAAGGGTTCAAAGGCCTATCAACTTCAACATAGTTTCAGAATTTTTCAAATAATTTATTCGAATCGGGTTTCGGGTTTACTATTAAAACCCGAAAAAGAACCCAAACCCATTAAGCAATTAAAATTCCATAAATTAGTTTAAATAAATAGTTAAAATTATTTTTAACTTTTATAAGTAGATGAGGAAGCTTTTTTTTTTTTTTTTTTGAGTTGTAAAGATTATTATCACCCACATATTTTTTTTCATTTTTAAAATAATTTAATAATACAATTTTTTTAATTTTCAAATATCTAACAAAATTAATTTAATTAAATCTAAGTTTGCAAAGTTTTAGTTTCTCTTTCATTTTATATGCATATATGTATAAATATACTTCAAGTAAAATGGGAGCAATGTGTATAATAACTATGATTTCCCTGTGGTCGTATATGGGGGTAGGTAGGTTTGATACAATGCATAAATGTAAGGTTTCGCATCGAAAAAGATTAGTTAAAATAAATAAATGAAAGGACTGTTCTGAAGTTCCGTAATTGTAGCACTAAATGTAGAAGGTGACAACTTAGAGACAAAAAAAATTCATGGCATTTGATAGTACCATTAATATGTTATAGTTTTTGTTAGTTGGTCGTTCAGTCACTAAATTTTAATGTGCACCAACAATTATTTGACAAATATAAATGTTGGTATTACATTCATCGAATGACATTACTACTTTGATATCAACTGCCCCAATTGATAAGGTTGTGCAATAAAGCTAGTAAGGGATGTCAGTAAAGATGTTCCGGTAGACAGGCAGAGAGAAAAATATGAAAAATGACAGAAAAATAAAATTTTATTATTGACGTCTTCTAAAGAGAACGTAAAGACATAATAATATACAAAATGTTTTATATAGTGCTACAAAAAATTATGTTCAGATATATCCATTTACTAGATTCGAAATCTAAATATATCTCTTAAGATCTATTCCTAAAATCATGCAGCCTTATCACTTTGAGAATCATACACCCTTATCACTTCACAAAGAATCATACATCCTTATCTGCTTTTGTTGTGTTTTGTTTTGCTAACAGGCAGCACCAATTATTGTCAATTTCGGGTCTTAGATTGCAGGAGTTTGTCCTTAAAAATAGCTTTCATGGTCCTCCTCTTATAAGGCACAAGTCAATCTATTATGTCTTATCCTTTATTAAACCCCCAACAACAATAGGGCCCTCTGGTAGGTAAGGTCGTGCATGGAGATGACAATAATATTCAAGTACTTACATGCCCACGGACTCAAAAGATATAGGTATTAATTTTGAGGGTCTGGGTAGGACATGGATATGACAATATATACCCTTAAAGGTTATAGGTATGGGTAAGATATGAATACAAGTCTAAGACCTAACCCATACCCTATAAACATCAATTTAAAATAAACAATTATAATAATTATTCGTTAAAATAAAATTA
>JANKKB010016613.1:0-23042 GCA_026225775.1 Bursera palmeri
AAGATGGATGTGGCTTTCAGTGAAGGAAAAAAATAGAAGAAGATGGAGAAGAAGAAGTGAAATGGGTCTGGAAGAGATGAGAAGAGAGAGATGGTGAAAAGAAGGAGGGTAAAAACAAGATTTTATCAATTTAAAAAAAATCAGTAATAACGTCTGTTAAAAATTTGGGGTAAGTGTTTGTTTATTAAAAGGCTGGGTCTAAGTGTTTTCATGAAATCTATCTGGGGGGTCAGAGTAATTTCTCCTGAATTTATGTGAAGAATGCACCAAAAGAGAAAGATATTTTTATTTTAAATATAATAATGTTAAAATTTGTGTCAAAAATTATTTTCTAACTATTTTTATTTAAAGGTTTAGGAGACTTGTTATAAATTCATAAAAGCCCCAAGACTTCTATATTTTGCAATTACCTCTTTTCTTTTTTCTTTTTTTATTAATGTGATTAGTTCACTACTACAGTGGCCTTTGTTCTTAGTTTGAAGATGGAAACCATCACAAAAGCGCTGCCGCTCTCTCTTTGTCTAGACATTCCCCCTCCAAACCCTCCCACCATCAAGGCCCAACTCTTCAAACTCAATGCCTCCGCCAAGTCCCCACCAATTCACTTACATCCACGACGGAGACACGGCAGCAACAGGCCGCCATCCAAGTCCCCCTCCAAGAAACCGCCACCATTCGAGGAGAAAGACGCGTTTCCATCGTCTTTACCGCTCCACTCGAAGAACCCAAATGCCATTTACAAGGACATTCAAAGATTCGCCAGGCAGAACAAGCTCAAAGGGGCTCTTGTCGTCTTGGACTACTTGGAGCAGCGAGGTATCCCTGTTAACTTCACTACTTTCAACTCTCTTATAGCTGCTTGTGCTCGAACAAAGTCTTTGGCGGAAGGAAAACAAGTCCATACTCACATTCGAATAAATGGGCTCGAAAGTAATGAGTATTTGCGTACGAAACTTGTTCATATGTACACTTCTTGTGGGTCATTCGAAGATGCGGATAAGGTGTTCGATGAAAGTACTAGTAAGAGTGTGTATCCGTGGAACGCATTGCTTAGAGGTACTGTAATTGCAGGTAGGAAGCGATATCGTGATGTGCTCTGTAATTACATGAAAATGCGTGAATTAGGAGTTCAATTGAATGTTTATACTTTTTCTTGTGTGATTAAGAGCTTCGCCGGGGCGTCAGCGTTTACGCAAGGTTTGAAGACTCATGCATTGCTGATCAAGAACGGTTTTGCTGATTATTCGATTATTAGGACTAGTTTGGTTGATATGTACTTTAAATGTGGCAAAATTAAGCTTGCACGGCGTCTGTTTGAAGAAATTGATGACAGAGATGTAGTGATGTGGGGGGCAATGATTTCGGGTTGTGCACATAATAGGTTACAAAGGGAAGCTTTAGATTATGTCAGGGAGATGATAAGTGAAGGGATATATCCGAATTCGGTTGTACTGACTATGATACTTCCCGTGATCGGGGATGTATATGCTCGGAAACTAGGCCAAGAGGTTCATGCTTATGTATTGAGAAAAAGTAGATATTTAGAGCAGCCATTTATTCAGTCTGGCTTGGTTGATATGTATTGTAAATGTGAAGATATGATTTCTGGGAGGCGGGTCTTTTATGGAACAGTTGATAGGAATACTGTACTTTGGACTGCTTTGATATCAGGCTATGTTTCGAATGGGAGGCTTGAGCAGGCATTGAGATCGATAGTTTGGATGCAGCAGGAGGGTTTCAGGCCTGATGTTGTCACAATTGCAACCGTTTTGCCAATTTGTGGCCAGTTGAGAGCTCTGAAGCAGGGAAAGGAGATTCATGCTTATGCTGTTAAGAACTGGTTCCTGCCCAATGTGTCTATAATTACATCTTTGATGGTAATGTACTCAAAGTGTGGTGTGCTGGAGTATTCACTTAAATTGTTTGATGGCATGGGGGAGAGGAATGTGATCTCATGGACTGCAATGATAGATTCATGCATAGAAAATGGGCGTTTATATGAGGCACTCGGTGTGTTCAGGTCGATGCAGTTTTCAAAGCACAGACCGGATTCTGTTGCAATGTCAAGGATGTTGAATGTCTCTGGTCAACTTAAAGCTTTGAAGCTTGGAAAGGAGGTCCACGGACAAGTTTTGAAGAAAGATTTTGAGTCGATTCCTTTTGTCGCCGCAGAAAATATCAAGATGTATGGAATGTGTGGATTTATTGACAGTGCAAAGTCAGTTTTTGATGCTGTCGCCATTAAGGGTTCTCTAACTTGGACTGCCATTATTGAGGCTTACGGATATAATGACCTCTCCCAAGATGCACTATGCCTTTTTAATAAGATGAGATATGGTGGTTTCACTCCAAACCATTTCACCTTTAAAGTTATTCTATCAATTTGCAATCAAGCTGGATTTGTCGATGAAGCTTGCCGGATTTTCCATATAATGTCTCATAGGTATAAAATCAAGGCATCCGAAGAACACTATTCTATAATAATTGAACTTCTTAATCGTTTTGGTCGCCTTGAGGAGGCTAAGAGATTTATAAAAATGAGTTCTTTGCCATAACAGAGAGACAGTGCAAACTCCTCATCTTACGTTTGAACTCTTTGCAGTAAGCTCCTACAACCTCCAATCTTCCATTGATCGCCCACTTACTTTCAAATATATTGATTTGTTGTAAGTTAAATGTATCATAGAAATCATGTCTATAGAAAAAGTTATTTTGGAAAAAAAAAATGAGTAAAGTTTTACCCTTTTTTATTCCTTTGATGATGTGGCAGTCTATAATCTATAATATATTTGAGGTTGCATTTTATATGTTGGAGGTTTAAGATGCAATAAAAGAGATAAGGTTAAGTAGAGTTTTAGTGGATGACTCGAATTCAGGAGCAACAACTTCAAAATCTGCAAGAGGCTTCTTATATCCATGAGAAGAATTCAATTCTTCAATAAAGAATGTCTTTTGAGGAAGAATTTTGAAATTTTAATAACTTTGACAAAGTTGTACATAACAACCTTATATGTATAATTAAAGGGAATTATCTGGGGGTTAAGTTATTGAAAGTTAATTTTTTGATTTAAAATTATAACATTTTTAGATAATCATCCATCTAATTTAATGCAACAGTTGAGAAATTAAACTTACAAAGTAGTTTAGTTTTGTCAAATCACACAGTTTCTCAACGGACTGAAATATATGAAAGGTTGTTAAATAGTATCAAAGTTTGACATTAAAAAAAATCAATAACTTATGTGCTCTAGAAATGTTTTCAATAAATTTTTATTTTAATATTTGTTGAAAAAACTCCTGTATTTACTATTTTAAATTCATTTTAAGAGCAAAAACTAAAAGGGTACATTTATGAAAAGAAAAAAAATTGTCCTTTATTTGATTTACATCAGGTGTTTCTCTTTGTCTAACATTTGTATAAAATTTGACAAAGAACAATATTCAGGAAAAAAAAAAATACATATTGATATGTATTTGTTCGTGTTTTAGGCTTTATAAGGTAAGTGGGCTAGGGTGGATGCTAGAGTACACCAATAGGGCTTGATTAAAAATAGGATTGAGCCTGGGCCTAATATGAAGTCAGACTTCGAAGCCCAAAGTATTATAGCATCTTTGTTCAGATTTTTTTTCTCTCTTATTCAACTTATTTTATAATTTCAAAAGTATTTCTGTATGGCTAATATAAATTTATTAGATTAAAAACTAATTGATTGGAAAAAGTAAACTAATTTGTTTTCTTCTTAAAACATGTGAAATATTAATAAAATTACTTTCTAGAAATGATTTTACTACTCAACTTTTAACTATACGATAACTTAATTTTTTCATTTAAATTATTGATACTTATCCACGATCGTTAATCCATTTGTAATCTAGTGATTGCAAAAATGAAACAATTAACTATTAGTATATACCAATTTGTTTTTTTAATTAAATATTTTTCTAATTATGAAAATGAATTGGATATAAAAATTAAAAAAAAAAATTCTTTAAACATAAGAGAGCATACTTATCCTATCCTAACTAAGTGTAAAGAGGAATTTTTTTGGACATAATCAATAACCACCCTCCAAATTATTTCTCAAAACATTACAAATTGTTATATTCCATATTTATAAATAAAAAAATTAAATTGAATATATATTTAAATCAAATGGGTCCTATATTATTAATTCATAAGAAGATCAAATTTATGCTGAGGAAGAAAGAGAATAAACAATTAAAGGAAAAGCAATTAGTCAAAACTTTCATAAAGAGCAGTCAAAGAGAGGAAAAAACTAGACTCGTGCACCGGCATTTGTGACACACTTGCCCCACAAAATCCATTTAGATTTATGTGGCTCACATTCAATTTCCCAATTTAATTACAGAGTCAAAAGGGTCATTATAATTATGAGTAATTAAACATTTCACATATAACCTCTTTTAGTCAATGAGTTCAGAGTTATTATTCATTAATACAATCATATACTCATATAAGACTTTATTTGTATGTGCCCGGCAGCTGTTTCCCTCTAAAATATTTGTTTTGTTGGTGGGCTAATTTGATTATTATTTTAATTAATCCAATGTAATCAAAGTCTTAATTATATAATTATATTTGCTCATTTATTACACTCAAGTTCATTTCACTTGGCTACAATTCTCTCTGTTTCCCATGAAGTAGGGACTGTCGCTTGTTAGTTAATCTTAAAATAAGAGCCGTGCTCACTTCACTTGCTATTATAATAATTGTCTATGTTTAATTAATGATTAAGTAATTAATTAGATTAATTATTCTTAAGGACATAAATTAAGGTTGTGTTTGTTAAGATTTTGGTAAGTGATTTGTTGTGTTAGAATCTTGATGATAAGATCATTACAGGTGAAAAGTGACGGTAAGCAAAACTCAAAGCCGACAATATCGACTTGATTACTGGGTCTAGGTTTCAACTAGTTAACTTAAAAGTCTTAAACACTTCCCAAGTCAACTAGCTTATAATCAAGCCTTAGATTTGGGGTATCAATTGACTTATAATAGAGGCGAATTGAATTAATAATTAACACGTTCGAAACCCATTTTCTCATCAATTAAGATGATTTATATTTGACTTACTTCTAAAACTCCTGTCAATAAAATAATTGTGTTTGGTTCACTTATAAGATCACTAAAATTCACGTGTTAAAATAGTTATGTTTAGTTTACTTTTAAGACCCTAATAATCTTTGCATGTGAAGAGATGTATTAAAGATTAAGAGTTTGTTCAAGATTGCTATTGAAAAATTAAGAGCTAATTCTCGAAAAATCCACAACTACATAGGTTCTTGATAAATCTTATGAAAACTCATTCCCTAATAATCTAATTCTCCAATTATCAGTTTTTGAACTAAGTTCAAAAACAGGTAGGAGATGACATTTTAAAATCTGATTTTTTGAAAATCAATCTTGGGAGAAATGAAGTACTAAACATATCCCTGTAGAATAATATAATTTCAAAATTAACCTTTGCTAACTGTTAGCGACACAAAAATTTGGTAATACCGTCACCATCAAAATGATTGACAGTGGTCATTCTATCTTAATCCAATGATATTATTAGCATTTATAATATTCAGTATTAGGGAGATGATAAATTTCCAACGGTTGAATGTTTAACCTTTCTCTATAGTTGAACGCCTCTCTTTATGTTGACGGTATCACTAACACAAGTAGATCAATCATTGTAAATCATTTAAATGGTGGCGGTGTGGTTAAATAGGTTGTCGACAATAACACTAGTTTGATGATATTATTTTTCTTTTATGTTATCTTTTATCATTTTTAATAATAGATTAATAATCATTGCACATAAAGAAGATATGTTAGAGATGAGAGATTAAATATTACATGTGGTTAAAGCTTTTTTAGGTGGATAAGTGGTCCTTTAAATGCAAGTCTTTTAAATGAAAGGTGAAGAACTAATGATATCTATAAAAATATAAAAAGATTAAGAACAAACATACAATTTATTTATTTATCACAACATTTAATTCTTGCTTTTTAAAAAAACTATATCCGACAACCTCTTGTAAACTTCCATAAACAACATCTAGAGTACTCTCTCTAACCATTAATTCTCTAAATTAAATTGGGTTTGTTTCAGTTTATCCAGAACACAGTAATGTTGTATACGAGATTATGTTATTTAATTAAGATTATTAAGGTTGTTGTCGTCTCTAAAAGACAAACAATGTCGGTGGACAAAAGAGCCTTGTTCTTTGTTCATTGTACTATTTTGATGGCTCGTGTCATTTATAATCATACTTGTAAATAATATCATATTTGACCACTCAATTAAACTTTGTATTAACTTTTTGTTGAATTTAGATATCCCTTTCATTGCCTAGTTTTTTTTTTTCTTTATTTATTTCATGTGTCGGTAGATAATCTTTAATAATTTTGCCAAGCTTCTTTTTAAAAGAAAATTTTTTTTAATAAGAAGAAAAGTTCCACATTCATTCATCTACGTATTATAAGCTCAATGCTTTGAACCCACGTTGTGTTTTTAATTTTATTTATTAATTATTTATCATTATTTTTTATTTTTTTTTTATTTTATGGTTGTTACAAAGAGGCAGGCAAAGTGTACTTTATTGATAAATATCTACTAATATTTTAGCAGAAACATCAAAGATTGCCGCACTCTTTAGTACTTGTTGAGGTTCAACATTTTTTTTTATTTTTTTAAATTGAATTCTCAAATTTTGAACAATTTAATTATTAGGGGTTCATAAAATTTCGTCTTTTAATAAATTTAATTGATGGAAAACAAAAATTTCGAGAACTTGATCGTGTGAACTAATAGCAACCGATACCTTCAACAGCCATATATGCCTCCAAAAATTGATATATAAATTTAAA
Source organism: Bursera palmeri (assembly GCA_026225775.1). Taxonomy (NCBI): domain Eukaryota; kingdom Viridiplantae; phylum Streptophyta; class Magnoliopsida; order Sapindales; family Burseraceae; genus Bursera; species Bursera palmeri. The sequence goes on from JANKKB010016613.1 coordinate 6,881, forward strand.
ATACAAAAAATTGAGATATATATGAGGAAGTAGGGTTAAAATATAAATAAAATTATGAAAATCGTAATAATTCTTTATTAAAATGTGAGTTGAGAGATATTTCTTGAAATTTTTGTAAATCAAACACTCTCACTGGAGATGAATAAAGTAATATATATATACCTATGAGAATATTCAAGAATCTTTTTAAAAACTTAAAAAAAGAAATGAAGAAGATATTTTAACAAAGAAACAAATATTTTCTGGCTAAACCTTTTCAATTAGTAACTCATTGCTGAATTGAATTAACAAAGTTTTCGAGAAAAAACATGTCTTGAAAATGATCAGTGAAAAGAACAAGAATTAAAAAACAAATGCAAAGACATTGACATTTGACGCCTTTTCATCTTAGTCAATTGAACTAGGCTCTATAAACGCGTTGCAACAGTGAAAACATTTCTGATGTGTTCAAAAGTTTATGAGACATAAGAAAGTTTTGTTGTGTAAAACATCTTTGTCAAAATTGATTTCTAATTAATGGAAAGTTGAAAAAAAGCCTTGGCTTAGGCTTTCCATACTATCCAATCGAGTTGAAGCCTAGCAAGATCCAGCTGTTTCCATTGTCCTCAGCTGAATCAATAAGAACCATTGGCTGAAAATTATGTGCTTCTCTTTATAGAAATATATTTAGCGTCCAATCCACCCGTTTTGTGGCCTTGAGTTGGACCCAAATATGTTACCATTCAATTAAGGAAGCTTTGGTTGGTGTGGTGACCACTAATTCAATTTCCAGATATCAACATATTATGAAACTTTAGACCCACTAAATGCATCTCATAATTGCATATATTTTTTGTTCTTTTGTGCAAGAAAATTAACTATTATAGGATGCTTGTATTTGGCATTATATGATGCGGTTCAGCGGTTTTGTAAGAATACTAATGCACTAAGATTATACTGGTAGGTAAAGTATAATGTTGATGACGATCAATCACGTAATTATTTTGTTCTCTAAGATATGATAAATTTAAAAGGGTCCTACCATAAAGATGTCACAATATTAATGTCGTTAAGTTACACAATTTTTTGTTCAATGTTATACAAGTCTTATTGGTTTAATTATAATGACAAAGGCCTTGATCTTGAAGGTGTGTTCTCTCACAAATCCAAATGTTCGAATTCTATTTGACGTACATTGTCTGGTATAAAATTCAATGATCAACTGACCTATATTTGGAAACTTCTGAGAACATGGACACAGATCCCGTTGAATTAGTCGAGATATATATAAGTTGGCCCAAACGCCTACATTTAAAAAAAAATAAAATAAAAGTAACTATAATTACAAGCTTGTACACAATAACAAGACTTGTAATAATAAATGATAAGACTTTTAATATGCTTTTAACACTCTTTTATGACTTTTGGGATCTTACCATGTTTTTAGTTTGCAAATGGTATGCTTGAAACATAACGGTATCAATAAAATGACTTTAGAGTAGTCAAATCTCGTTTAAAATATAAACTTTCATAAAAATATTACCAATCCTTTTTATGACTTGGGGGACCTTACCCACGTGTTTGGTAATTTATATAGTTTATAAAATCAATTTATTATCGAAATAAAAATAATATTTTTATTGAATTCCTCTTCTTGAAAAACTCTACAGGAGGCATTCCCTTCTCGAGTGAAATAGCTCAAAACAAATAAAATATTTTACAAGTTCTAGCCCTTTAATTAAGGCCATTTTCAGTTTAATTTATAATTTTTTGAGTTGACAATTGAGCATTAAAGAACACTCTGCACTTTTCTTTTCTTTTTTTAATAAAAATAAAAACAAATTTAGCGACAGAAATATCATACACACAGTCAAGTACAATCATTCATATACGTATCACTTTATACACTTACTGGAACCCTTGACTAGAAAATAACTTTATTTTTTCTCAAGACATCAGCTTTAATCATATCTATTCTCTTTCCAAGAAGCCCTTTCTTCTAAACTATTCTTACTTAAAAAGAGTTTGGTATCTTTTTTTCAGTCTTTCTCTTTTAATATATATAATCTACGATACAATCGTTGTACATGTAACCCATCAATTATAAAGTATATACATTACATACTTGTTTCACGTGCTATCCTATAAATTATTGATTGTATATTATAAGATTCCTTCTCCGATCATACGATGCATACATTATATATGATATGACATCTTATGATTTATTGATTATATATAGCTATGTATTAATATCAATAATTTTTGTTCTTTATTTATTTTTTTGAAAAAAAAATTAATTTAACTATGGTACGAAATCAATAAACTTACTAGTTGGATACATGAAATTTCCACTATATATCATGGTTAGAGGAAGTTGTATTATTATTATTTTCTTAAAAAAAAAAAAAAAATTCTAAGTCGTGTAGAAAGTAAATCTAAAAATTCAATGTAATTGATAATATCATCATTTAAGTATTGTATCGTTTTCCTTTATAGAGAATATAATGAAGCATATACAAACAAAAATTACTTCACAAATTGGTCAAGAAAGGTTCAACGTGCTCTAGAGTATAACCTTAAAAATTATTCAATTATAGCTAAAAGGCTTAATCTAGAACAAGATCAACAAGCACATTTGGAACAAGTTCGTGGAATTGTGAGTGGGAATTCAAGACTTATTGGGCGAAGTCTCTTCAAAGTTCAAAGACAAAGAAAATCTAACCCTTTTCCATGGGCGGTGGGATTCGTTTTTTGTAGTTCTTCTGGATAGCTTTATTTTGGTGGTAGGTAAACGTTGGATAAGGTGTTTTATGTGTCTACTCAAGAGAGGAAAACAAGTAAAACACAGGATTAAAATAGGGTTTCAAAGCACTTTTCATTGTTCAACCTACTTTTCAATGAAAACGAAGTAGACTTTGCTATTGCTAGATCACTCTTTTGTTTCTTAAAGAAGAACAATCATTTAGTTTTTCCTATTCTGAAGAAAATTTCATTTTATTTTTTAATTTTTAATTTCCTTACATGAGATTAAAAAGTCCGATGGGTACTACTTTTTCAAGTAAAACTTTTATTTATTATTATTTTTTTAAGTACATATTATTTTATTTGATCATCGAAGAAAAATATTTTATAAGATCGAACCATACTATAATCATCCATATATTTATTCAATATAATAATTTTCATTAGCTATTTTTTAAATAAATGTTTATGCGGTTGTATATGATTATATACTTGTATTTTATTGAACATGTATATGAATAAAGTGATAGGTGGACCTCAATTATAACACTTTTTGCTTGATGAAAAGTTAATGAGAGTTACAATTAAATTTGGTCATATTCTTTAATTACATTCTCGGAAAATTCAAACCAAACAAACATTTTCTCGAAGTTTTCCAAGATTCCATATCTACTTACGTTAATTACTCGATTTGTTCGATGAGTCTTGAGTGTTTACATTTCCAACGACCTGTTCAAGACCAACATTCCACCCCTCAAAATAAGTCATTTTCCACCCCTCAGAATAAGTCAATTTTTAGGAATTCTTAAATTTCATTATCACTGATATATTTTTTTTTAAATGCTTGAATATAGAAATTTTTTAATAATAAATTATTAAAACTATCATACATTAAATATATTTTTAATATTTATCCTAAAGGCATATGTTAAAACTAAAAAAATTGAGTCTTTCAATTATGAAAATTCATAAAACACCTAAAAAATTATGTTATTAGTTACAAAACTCATTAAATTCAATAAAATAATTAATTTAACATTATTTTCAAGATAATTTAATAATTATTTTAACGAAAATTTAAAATTTTTTAGGTCTTAACATGTGTTTATAGGACATACGTTCAGATTACTTTATTATTATTTTAAAAAAATATTCTAATAGGATTTATATTTTTATGGATTTGAAAATATTGGTTGTCAAAAGTATACGTAGACCTAATATACATATCATATATGGGCATTCTTAGTTTGTATCCTAAGAGTACAAATTAAAACTTTAAATAGTATTTTAATTTTATTATTAAAATTATTAATTTACATTGAAAGTTGTTTTTTTTTCAAAATTTATTGAATACAGTAAAACAATTAATTAAGTATAATCTCTAAGAAAGACTAATTATTTTAATGATAAAAAATTGTTTTTTAAAGGACTTAAAATGTTCTATTGAGGACATATATTAAGACTACCAATTATTATATTATTATTAATTCATAAAAATTTATTAGGAACTTTCCAATATGTGGATTGGTCCCTACAAGAACAGTAAAACGTGCTATATTGATGTAGAAATGGGCCCAAAAGACTAGGCCCCACACGATTCCAATGGTCAAGCTGGACCCAGAACCAACCGTTAGTGGCCCAACATGACAGGACAAGAATTTTTTTTTTTTTTGTTTAGCACATAAATATAATAGGAGTAAAAATAAAAGAAATAACGCGATAATTGATTGAAGCAAATAAAATAAATTTAAAATAAATAATCTTTTAATGTTTTCTCTATTTTTATGATTTACTTATCAAAATATTGCTTCATTTTCTTCTTCGTTTTTTTATAATTAATTTTAATTTGATTTTTTTAAGATGATTAATGAGGATATTAATAAAATAATAATTATATCTTAAAAAGTACTTTTAAAAATAAAAAAAAAAACTCTGGAACAAGTAACTATGTTTTCATTTGAAATTAAATATTATTTTAAAACACAAAAACTTTATGAAACAACCTTAAGAGATTAAAAAGGTACAATAGACAAGACAATAGAATCTGGTGAGAATATAAAAAATTACTATTTAAAAAAAAAATAGAATTCTCTTCTGCTCTCAACTATCAAACAATTATTTCGATTCGAATTCTATCAATTCTATTAAAATTAATTTGCAAATTACCATTTTACCATTAAAATTGACCAATATGTTATTATATTATGTCCGTGTTAGTTCCGTGTATTTTTACATTAGTCCATTTGACACCTCTGCTAGTCATCGTCAGGACTCTGAAGTCGTCACCCTTGATATTCACCTTCTGTTTTGTACAAATTTATCGGAGTCAGCCATGGAAGTCTCATACTAACCTTTGAACAGATAAATTAATTTAATAAGTATATGTCTCCTCTCTTGTCTCTGTTCTGGAACAAAAGCACAAGCAATATATCAATATCAAATTTGTGATTCACCTCAAAGTACTTGTAGTCTACTACTACAGTAATTCTACACAAATAGAGAATTCTTTGGATATGGTATAGAAGTGGGCCTACTATATCAAAACCGCGTTGGCCACAGGAGACCCTTCTATTCTATCTTAAATTTAATACATATTTTTCTCAGTTTAATTTCTCTCTCAGGATATCGAAATCCTGAAACCTGTCATGCTGCAATTGGTTATTTCAAACAGATTTTTATATTCATTTTGGGGTTCAGGTAAGCATAAAGCACAATAGATTAGGAACATCCTTCTTTTGCCACTTACGCAACTGCCTGGAAGCTTGGTTTGCTTCATCCTAGATTATGTGTCATGTTCGATATTATATATATCTAATCTAACCATTATAAATACCAGTAACAAAACCTCGGATACATCATTCTACCTCTTAGTTACTCATCTTTAGATTCTTAATTTTACACTGAACGCACCCTTCTAACTTAATTTTGTCACTTGTATGGAAGCTCCAGGACGTAGTGTTACTGGTACCAGCAGCCATGTCCACGGTGGGACAGGTGGTACGGGTACACCTTCCGTTTACAGGGGTGTTCGAAAGCGAAAATGGGGCAAATGGGTATCCGAAATTCGAGAGCCTGGAAAGAAGAGTCGTATCTGGTTAGGGAGCTTCGAAACAGCGGAAATGGCAGCAGCTGCTTATGATGTTGCAGCTTTACATTTCAGGGGGCGTGAGGCGCGCCTCAACTTCCCGGAATCGGTGACTTCTCTCCCGAAACCTGCAAGCTCTAATGCTGACGACATACGCATGGCAGCTCACCAGGCAGCCCTGAGGCTGAGAAGTAGTAGTAGCCGCAATCCTGGAGGGACGTCCGAGGAGGGTGGTGGAGAGGACCCTGGTGGGTGCTCCAATTTGGGACCGATCACAGTGAGGCTCTCGCCGAGTCAAATCCAGGCTATAAACGAGTCACCAATGGATTCGCCAAAGACGTGGATGCAGATGGGAGATCATGAGCTATTGTTACAGGAGTCAATGATGTTCTCCAACGACCTGGAAGAAAATGAGTGGGATGATATGCAAAGGGATTTTCTTTGGGACCCGTAGGTAACGTTTACTAGTAAAAATAATTAAATTAAATTTATATAATATAATATATAACACTAGATACTATATTAATATATACAAGGTTGGTTGCTTAATCTATTTGACATTTGTTATACATTACTAATTTATTATATATAAGGGTTTTAATAACAATTAATTAAAGTTATATTTTTTTTTATTTTTTTTATAAGAGTTTTAGTGATATAAACTCAGTGTGTAAAATTCATTGGTAGACTTGGAGTATTTGTACCCCACGTGGGGACCTTTGGTCTTACTGTGAAAAGAAAAAAATGGATTATACGTATAGTTATAAATTAATTTTAATTACTTACCAGGAAAACTCCATGCTCTTTACTGTTTCATTGAATAGTAGCAGAAGGGCATTGGATTTGTATTGTAAAAAGAGCTTGCGAAGAAGTGTTGTTAGTGGTGAAACGTGGTGTGTCAGAGGAGACAGACGCCTGGCTGGGCCACAATGTATTGGTTTGTGATATTTTTATTCTTTATTATAGCCTTACAAGTGTGTGGTTTGTGATATTTCTTCTTCTTCTTCTTCTTCTTCTTCATTATTATTATTATTGATTTATTGTACTTTGGAACTTAACAATCATAGATCAATCGATGTGATTTGTTCTTAATTGTTTTCTACTTGTGATTATTACTATTATTATTTTGGTTCTTGGTGGGATTTAATTGTCTTTTTCTGTTGATAGCCATGATAATCAATAAAGAATATGGCCATGAAATCATAGTTAATTAATTAATCTTTGTAAATTAATTAAAATTGGAAGTGGTGAACCTACAGGAACAACCAGTGATTTATTATAATATGTGTCTCCAACGATGGCATTACACGTGATGTTGCATGAATGCTATTCATATAAGACGAGTATGTGGGGTATTTGTTCGTGGATTGAGATCTTTTAATTTAAAATTCAATTCAAAATTTTATTTATTCATCATACTTAATCTAATGATTAAAATTAAGTCTACTATGTTTGAATAGAACACGGAGCCAATTACAATATTAAATAAATTTAATGAGATCAACATAGGTGTAATAAAATTTGATTATAATAAGTTGCGATACATGACTATTTGAATACGAGAACTTTAATATTATATTATGGTAGAGTAAGATCTCAATATTAGTATTTAAAGTATAGCAACTTTTCGATATAAAATGTGAGTTTAAAGGGGTATGATCAATTTAAATTAATAATAAGTTATTAAAAATAATAATTTTATTTTATTTATTAATCGAAGTGATGAATTTTAACCAATAAAACCTCTCTCTTTCGGATTATACTTGGATGGTGAGTCTGCAATTTTGAAGAAGAGTCTTTGCCCTTTCTTGCTTTGCCCTTTTTGGTTTTGATTTTTATGAGGTTTTTTCTTTCTAAATCTGGCAAGATATCAGGCCCAATGAGTCCAAGTCAAATTTCATTGATTTCTATGAAAACTTTAACATAAAATCCAATACTAAAATTTAATAAAAGACAAAACCAAGTCTACAACTGTAAGCATGAAGTTTCTTTGTGTAATAAGAAATAAATAAATAAATAAAATGAGTATAAATATTGTCTTTAATTAAATCTTTAATTAAAATTGAAACAATTAAATAAAAACAATTTTCTTATGAGATTTATATAGAGTACAAAAATTGTTTAAAATGTAAAGAAATAATATTCTCTCAAAGCAATAAGAAAAATAAAGCTTTAATAGAAGAGTAATTTCTTTTATTTCAATTCTCATTTTGTAATATATGCAATAAATATATACTAATTGCAGAGTAGAGTTGGGCTAGAGTTTGGATCTCTATTTCGGTCCCATAATAAATTTTGGCCAATTGCAAAAGGTTCAATCTCATATTTGTTATATCTTGTCCTATTCTTTTAACAGGTAAATTCATTTTATTGGTGTACATCCCCTTAAGGCCATTTCCGTATAAAAACTAATGATTAATGGACTTATGTTGAAAAACTTTTAGGACATAGGACATAAGTCCCATGAGATTAATTGAGGTGCGTATAAACTGGCCTGATATCCACGTTTCAAAAAAAAAAAAGGTCAATTCATCATATTAAAGTGATCTTCTGCTCTTTCAAATGATAATAAAAAAAAAAAGTTTATAATTTTCATTTTCATAAAATATATCGTGTGACATTATTCAACTAATGTAGCACGGTAAAGTGTTAACTTGGTACAATAGTTATACTATAATTTCGTTTTTTTATTAAAAATTCAATTTGTTAAAGATGATTTTGACATCCCAAATATGAAAACGGTTTGAGGTTTACGTGGTAACAATATTCTAAGCAAATCAATTTCCAAACTTGATTGTATATTGAAGTGTATAATGATCATGTTATGGAAAATCTTTACGGGTAAAGGTAGGTTTGTGTGGTCACTTTCATTCGGCAATGAGATTTCGTGTCTCCAAAATCGGTGCTTGCCAGCTTATAACTTTGAAGTTTAATTAAAGCTGTTTTAGAACCCAAATTCATCCATAATCATTCCCATTAACCTTGATTTTGATTCCTTGAAGCCTCGAGTGTGAATTAACGGACTTCAATTATTTTCAAACGTGAAATTATTTCAGTCCTTTAGAAATATCTCCCAAAAACGTAATCATTATTGGTGTGTGTGTATATATATATATATATATAATGAATTATTGATTAATTTTAATATAATTTAATTGATTATCGATTACAAATCTGCTATGATAATGTCACAACCACCCTCTTTGTAGAAAATCAATACCTTCTAATAATACCCAATATTTTTTATTTCTATAACGTGAAACATCACATTGATCAAATGAATTTCTTTCTGAATATGATATTATAAATTGTTTTGCATATTACATATGATAATTATTGGCACATGAGATAGCGTAGGGTGATAATATAAATTGTTTGCGGTGGATACACGTTTGAAGTTTCTGAGTTTTTTTTAATTAATGTTAATATGAAATAAATATATTATTCTTTAAAGTTTAATTGGGTTAATTTCAATTACATTTTAGCTTACTATTAGATAAAAAACAATTTAAGAAAATAATGAATTTTTCCTCTTAACTTGTTCAGAGGTCTTAAAAATACGCTTTTTAATAGATTTCATCAAACCATACATTAATCGAGAGACGAAAATGACTTGACAAATATATAATAGGAAATCAAATAATTTTATTCTTCGCTTTTAATAATTTATTTAATACTTTATCAACATTTTCTATCAAGTCATTTTAACTTTTCTGTTAATAAATAACTTGGTGAAATTCTTTAAGAATATTTTTGAAAACTTATGAAAAAATAAGAAAAAATTGATGATTTTTTTAAAAAATTTATTTATTTTATATGATATTAAGAGAAAACATATATTCACTCCTGTGTTGGAAATTTTAATTTTGTTTTTCTCAACCGTCGAGAGAAATTTGAGTTTGATGGAACCTGAAGGAGGTGGATGGAAATTGAATTTTCCCGAGAAAAGAATGATAATATAAAGTCTTTATCCGAAAAGGAAAATGTGAGTAATTAACGAGACAAGATTTCAACTCTGAGTAGGAGATGAGAGTGTGGGTAAAAGATTACACGGTCGGTTCAGCCGCCCTGGAGGACCATTGAGGCAGTTGAGTTACATCGCTCTCACCCTTCTTACCTTGTTGGAAACACCACATGCCTGTCTGACAGCCTTCCTAATCCTATCCATCACGTTTGCCCTTTTCTTTATTATTTATATAAATTTGAGAAATCGGTGCAATTTTTTAATCGTTTATAATCATATGTGCTTTAAAATATCAATAGGAATACATAAATTATTGGACTGTTATTGTATGTCATCAAAACATTGTTACTAAAATGTTGTATCCATAACATTCACTACCATTATCAATAACATTTTGGATAAAAGACACTCGACACTAGACCATCGTGCGAAGCTAAAAAACAAGAACAAAGTGGTGAAGAATATCTTAAAGTGAATAATATCTCTCTAATTCGTTTGGGCCTTAAGAGGAGAGTTTCTTACTTTCCACAGCCCTCTCAAAAGAGACTTTAAACTAGCTCATAATTAAGCTTAGGGCTTTTGATGTCATATGACGTATCGTTAACAAATAAAGTTATAATCTATTTTATAAAAGGTTGAGTTCTTCAACTAAATAAATGGATTTTAAAATTTTAAGAAGTTTACGTGAAGTTCATAAACAAATATGCATTTGAATGAAGAATGCAAAGCAAAAAACCTAAAAACGAACGATATCATACTTGGTTTGGGTTAGGATTGTTACATTAAGGTTTACAATAGGAGATTCTTTAATCTATACTCCATTGAACTAACTTATAAGCTTGGTATTATGAAGTCCATAAGAGGGGAGTTTGTTATATTCCATATATATATATATATCAGTCGCTTAGAAGCATATATCGTGAGGCCTAAAAGAGAAGAGTTCGTTACATCCACAAATATACGTATGAGAGTCTTGAGCTGCCTCTATCCTAGGGAAGAGTTAGTCACATCTCATATTGCTACAACTTTGGTGGCATTTAATTAGATAGACATATGGGTAATGTTCCCCAGCGATGTAAGGAAAGTATGAAATTTTCCCATCTACGTAAATATATTTTAGGTAAGAGATGCTTATATAAAGCTCAAAAACATGTGCAAACCTAAAGCAGAGTAAACTTTTCCAATTAACTTATTAATAAAAAGAATATTATTTTTAACTGCTTAATATTATTAAAGGCTTAAGTATTCAAGTTAAGCCCACACCTAAAANGCCTAAGCTTTTAGGAAAGTGACAAACTTAACATGGTATCAGAACCATAGTGACCCAACGGTCTAGGTTCGAATCCTCTCCATGTCATTTAATTAAAAAAATAAAAAAAGTTATTGTTTAGCCTACTTGTAAGACCCGCTGAGGCATGTGAGGCTCAATCCCGTCCACGTTGCAAGTGCATGTGAGGCCCTTGCACGTGAGGGGGCGTATTAAAGGCTTAAGTATTCAAGTTAAGCCCACANCCTACAAGTTTAAGCTTTTAGGAAAGTGGTAAACTTAACATGGTATCGGAGCCATAGTGACCCAACGGTTCAGGTTCGAATCCTTTCCGTGTCATTTAATTAAAAAAATAAAAAAAAGTTATTGTTTCGCCCACTTGTAAAACCCGCTGAGGCATGTGAGGCTCAATCCGATCCACGTTGCAAGTGCACGTGAGACCCTTGCACGTGAGGGGGCGTATTAAAGGTTTAAGTATTCAAGTTAAGCCCACACCTACAATCTTAAGCTTTTAGGAAAGTGGCAAACTTAACAAATATGTATCCCCACAATACATTTTTTGTTTAAATATTCATATAAATGTAATAAACACTAAATAATTTTTTTTTATCTCTCATATTGACCAAACAAAATAATCGAATCCATGTATGTTCATAATCCAGAAGTACCCTACAGACAAATCTTATCAATCCCTTATCCCCAAACCCACAGGACTTTGACAAAAGAAGGAGAATTATTAAGGAATGGACCTGTGTGCGTGACTTTCTCTCAATAAACACAACACAATTCCAATTCGTATTTCACAAACAAATTAAAAACAGTCAACCGGCGGCCAAAACCGTACGTGTGTACGGCGTGGGGCGGTGGCGGTGCAATCAATTTAAAAAGGTGCTTGTGTTGACGCGTCAAAAGACTAATGGAGGACAGATACAACTTTGTATTAGCTTGATCCAGCTAGCTAGCTCTTTCAAAAGCTACTCCTTGAACTTGACTCGAATGATACTTCAAGTTTTGACCCCTTGAAAGCTTTTCTTTTATATGTTTATATAAAATCGGTTCGTTAGGTGAACACATGGGTAAATTTATGTCAAATTGCATGAAGGAAAAAGGAAAACATTGTTGGAAAATTGAGATCATTTATTTTAAATTTTCCATTGCAGTGTATGTACGTTAGGTGAGAGCGAGGCAGAGGATTTGGAGTGTGAAAGTGGGAAACAACACGATTAGAATTATTAGGTTATATCGTATATGCTCAAGAAATTTGTTAGTTTTTTTAAACAATATAAACATTATTTTACGTACAACAAATGATAATTCTAGTCGCGGGAAACACACGTAAAATAATGTTTATATTGTTTAAAAAAAACTAACAAATGAGAATTATCATTTAAATACACGTAATTCGTATATGCTCAAGAAATTTGTTAGTTTTTTAAACGATATGAACATTATTTTACGTGCTTTAAATGATATTTTCAAAATTTTCATCTCAGTGTATCGAATATGTCTTTTTCGAATATGTCTTTTTATAAGGTACTAATATATCGGTGATACTTTAATATGGTAAGTAATATGTCAAAATCACATAATTTAACAATATTATTTAAAATATAATTAAATTTGTAATACTATTTAAAGACGTATTGCATTACTTGAGCATGCAATATTTATTAGATACCGTCATGATATGTATTTATTGTTTGTGGTGAAATGAAATTTATCTCACCATTCAAAATTAATATGAGATTCGTAACTCGAAATTTTATAATTGTATTGAATGCATGTTGATTTGTAATGAAATATGTATTTATTATAAAATGAAGTGTAAACTTAGAACATTTCATATTATATGATATTAATGATATTCTTGCATTTCCAGGCTCAAATTAGTCTTACAATCTTGGTAATTTCATTGTTCCATTAATGTGAGAAGAACAAAATTTTAATATTGATGAGAATTGTCTTATTATTTCTTGATGAATATCCTATATTTAGAAATAATTAAGCAACACCGGCATCATCAATCTCATCCTAGTTTTCTTTCTTTCAATAATGCTGATAGACTAAAATACAAAAATTTAGTCTTAGCCACCTTATTATTATTATTATTACTTATACTTTCCCATTAAATTAGAGCAAAAAAATAATTCGGTGAACATGATAATTAAAAAATTATAACTAATGTGAGATGACAGATTTTTTAGGGCTAAGATTGTATAATTTATTTATATAATATGATTCTTGATATTAGCCTTTAAATAAACATAAATAAGCTAATTAATTAAGTTTTTTAAAGTCTAATTAATGTGGATTAGTTAATTGTTTTGGTTTGTTAAGACTTGGTTAATGTTGTGGGTTAGTAATATAGACCTTTTTTTTTTTTTACAATTTTTTCTTTTTATCTATTTTAAATTGTTTCCATGAGCAAAACATGCACAAGAAGAAACTTTTTGGAAGCAACAATAGAAGTCTAATAGAACTCAAACTCGATTGGCTTAGCTAGAATTAATTATTGTGTTTTATTTTTTTTAATTCTTTTCAGACAGCGACGGGGCACGTGGCACCAGGGAAAGTTCAGGAGAGGAAGACCGGGTCACTTGGTCCACTTTGACCTACACGTGCCGGTATTAGCGCGTTTATGAACAGGAACCTCCATCTAGAAGTAGAATCAACCAAAAGTCATTAATTTTTATATCATTTTTCTAATTTTTTATTTTTTTTAATCTTCAAATAATATATTTTAACAAATACATATAAAAAACATACTCTACGATGGAGATTGTTAAGATAGTGTGTATATAAATAATAAAAGTATTATTTATTAACCATTTATTATTTTTTAATCTAATAATTACAAGATAAATAATTAAGAGATATTTAATTTTAGTGAATTGATAATTAAGAATTTGGGTTTAATTAAACAAACTTGTAATAATAGAGCAAGTGAATGAGAGGTGAAGAATCATTGTCTTGGTTTGTTTTTGAAAAGAAAACGTTTTGAAATTTTGTTAGAGAGGATTTCGACCTCATTTCTCTAGGATGATTATTATGTTCAACCATAGGCAATTTTAGAGATGATTGACATTTTAAAATCAAAATAAACTATTTTCATAATTTAGTAAAATCTCAAGGCAAATGAAAGTTGTCCCATTCAAAATCATTAAAACATGTCACACAACACAAATAACTAAAAATCTATATATATATATATAAATTATAATTGATTTAGTGATTAAATTAAGATTAATCAAATAATCAGATTTTAGAAAAAAATATAATTTTAAAGATGGTTTGACATTTTATCCTATTCCATCGAAGTCATGTATGTTAAGAGATCATTGATGGTGTTGCTGGATCAGCAAAATTGCATTAAATCATGGTAAAAACCCAATAAATAACATCAACCACAAGATCAATGATCAGCATTAAGTTATGACCAAATAATCTTTGACCATGATCTAATACGTGATTGTTAATGACTTGATGATAAACAAAACATTTTCCAAACTGTTACCCAGGTAGAGATTTACTAGAAGCATAGAAAATATAAAAAAGGTGGGGGCTATGATGTGATTGAATCATTTAGAACCAAGAAAATGTGTATATTCACGCAATGCCAGCCCTTTCCCCACTCAGTAACGCAGCTACTCGGAAACTGCACTTCCAACCACAACAATCAATAAACGTTACAACACTTGATCACTTGGCACTTGTTTACACCATTAATCAATCATCAATTTCCTTCTATAAATACTCCTCAAACCCCTTCACTCTTCCCTCTGCTAATCTCTCCAACAAATCTTATTACAACATATATTTGTCCAACATATATACACTATTCTATACTTTACTATATTATTAAGACTAGCTAGCTAGCAACATGGAAGATCATCTCCAAGTCATCAATGGAGGTGTTGAGCCAAGCTACAGGGGTGTGCGTAGGAGAAAATGGGGCAAGTGGGTGTCTGAGATACGCCAGCCGGGGACAAAGACGAGAATCTGGTTAGGGAGTTACGAGACACCAGAAATGGCTGCTGCCGCCTATGATGTGGCGGCATTGCACCTGAGAGGGAGAGGGGCACACCTCAACTTCCCTGAGCTGGCGGAGAGCCTGCCTCGCCCGGCCAGCTCCCGTGCTGAAGATGTTCAGCTGGCGGCTCAGCAGGCGGCCTTGAGCTTCAGAAGATCAGTACCAGTCATACAAGGCTCTGCAGACACAACAGCAGCAGCAGCAGCAAGTAGAGTTGCAAGTGGTTTGGGGCCTGTTAGGGTTGGGTTGTCGCCAAGTCAGATTCAAGCCATCAATGAATCTCCAATGGATTCACCAAAGATGTGGATGGGGTTGGATGCTGGCACGTTTTGGTTAGGAGATTGTTATCAGCAACAACAAGGTTTCTGTGAGGAGTTTGAGTGGGATGATATGCAGGTTGAGTCCATTTGGGATTATAATTAATTAACTTTAATTTAGGCAAGGTAATTATAGATAATATGATTAATTATTAAATTTAATTAACATGTTTAAGAGGGGATGATTAATTTCTTCAGGCTTTTTACAGTAACATTTTTTACTGAGAAAAAGCTAGAACATATATACTTAATAAAGCTTTAATTAAGCTTCTTTCATATATATGCAATTCAACTTCTTTCGGGTACAAAGAAGTCAAAGATATGAACTTTGTACTTCTGAGAGGGAAAGTGGTTTTGGAGATTCTATGCGTCTACAGTTTGGTGATATTACACTATCAACAGCTCTCATCAATCTTTGAGAATTGTTGGAATAGTACGAAAGTGAACATTGTACTCAATCTAATAATTCTCAAGATCGATAATGTTATTGACAGGAAACCGATGCGGCATGAAAGCTAATCCCATCTGGGCAACAAGGCTTCAACCTAGAGCTGGAGCTGGAGGCTCTGTTTCAAGCACTGAAAGGAGTTGCATTTTTTCTAACTCATTTAGTGTGTAAAAGAAGTGTCCTCCGTAGCTTGTGCATTAGCTACTTCAATTGTCTTCCAACTTTTCTTGTATCAATTATTAGTGTCATTCGAGACTGCACTCCGAGGAACTGTGCAGCTTTCTCTAAAATAATCATAAAATTATATAATATAATTATTATTTATTT
>JANKKB010016654.1:0-52136 GCA_026225775.1 Bursera palmeri
TTTTATGTTAAGCTTTCCATCATATACTCATATTTTAAGATAAACCTTTTTTTTTTTATTTGATAAATTATGGAATCCCCTAGTCTCAAATGAGTGATTACCAAATAACCTTTGTACTTAACTGCAAACACACATAAACGAGTAGTAATGTTAATTAATTACAAGAATATTTCAGATGGGAATCAATATCTTTGAGAACATGACCGAGAGTTTACCAGAGAATACAAGAACATGACAAGAGATGATTCTCATTACGTAATGGATTAAGCAAGCTAATTGTAGTTTGACTACTGGATACTCAGATAGAGAGAAAGGTGGAAACACATGAGACCACATGGACCCGCCACATTAATGACTTCGATTTGGATTATTGAGACTTCAGCGAGACCAAAAGGTTCGAAATTAGTCAAATGAGATTTCTTGAATTAAATTACATTTTGATTATTCGAACTAACATGAGTGATGATTCTGTTCTTTGAACAACGATTGTGATTAGTTAGTCGTTATAATTAGTCAATGACTTGTGATCCAAATTAATATGTTTAAAGTATTGATGGAACCTTCTTCTTTGTGAATTATATATAAAAATGTTGAGAAAAAAGAAAATCTGAGAGTAGCAGTATTCTGAAAAACAATTAAACGTTATTTTCATAATCGTTTTAGAAGCAATTTATTTACCATGTCGGCTGGCAGTTTTCAAACTTGGATGGTGTAATGTCAATGAAGCTGGAATAGAAGGTGAGTATGTGACAGTTAGGCTAAGGCAAACACGCTGCTTCTTACTCATCACCAAGTACACGCGCAATTGACAATTTCTCAACAATGCCGATGTCTTGAAAATATTGTTATTGTAATAAAGAAATCTTAGCCTATATCCTAAAAGTAAATATTAAATTCTAAACTTTTGTCTATTTCAATTATAAAAATAATTTGATGGTTTTAAAAATTGTATTAAATTTAATGAGTTTTATAATAAAAATATAATTTTTAAATATTTTATTGAATTTTATGATTAAAAAATGATGGATAAATGGTAAATGAAACGAGAGTCACACATTCACAGATGAAGAAATTGATTGGAACACATTAATCATGACCACAAATTCAAGATCAAATTACATGCCATGTGATGTGGTAATGAAAGTGACAAACTCTCCGTCGGCATCAGCATCAAGTACGACAAATTTGGAATACGCAACGCAAGATAAAAAATTGAATGATATTGAATTGATTGTGATCTGACAAACGACAACGGCGTCGACGTCGTCTACCTAATTCTTTAGCTTGATTTAAAAGAATAGGCCCAATCATTTATGCACAGGGCACATTTATTAATTTTTGGGGATTTTGTTATTTTGTTTATAAGATTTGACCCAAAATCTTTTATGCAATAATTATTATTATTATTTTCATTTTTATTGTCATTCTCATTGTCATACTTTTATGAGTGTCCCTTCTTACTATTTAAAAGAAGTTGAATTGATAGTACAATGATTCAATTCTAAAAGTATATTAAACATTCAAAGTTATTGAGTTTATATATAAAAATATATCAAAAATATTAAAATTATCACATAGTTTGAGGCTATATTACAATGCACCAATACATAGGCTTTATTTAAAAGTTGAAAAATAATTAAAAATTATCTTGAAAATGCTCATATCCAGATTTTATATAGATGGAATTTAGATATAGACGTTTCGACATATTTTTTTTTGGTACTCAATTTCAATTTTTATATAAAATGATAAATTAGATGCGTTCATACCTCAACTGCATTGTAGCGATTGCCCATAGCCTGTGAGTGATGAACTACCTAGTGATATAAATTGAACAGGTTTTGCACCGATTACAACTTGATCATGATGTGTCTATGGTCAAATCAAAGCTTTGGATTTGTACAAGAAAAGTTTTTGAAAGTTAGTCACAATCATTGAGGCACTTGGGCTTCATTGAGATTTCTAGCCCGTTTACTAGACTGCCCGAAAAATGGACCCAACACTGCCATATAGTATGATGCATGTGGAACGTATTGACTTTCTGTACTCTCAAGGTGACAAACAGGAGAGAAGAGAAGGAGGGGACCTAGAATGGCTAACCCACTGGACCAACACCAGAGTGTTAAGGTGGTCAGTCAGGTGAACCCTTGTGAGCAGTGTACAACAAAGGTACAAATTGACACCAACCCACGTTGACATTATTGCAAGTGAAAATCTTGTATTCCCATCAATGGATAAGAGCCAATTCACACTTTGACTATGATTTCCAGCTCATACCGACATTGAGAGGTTTGAAAATTTGCAAGTGAAAAAAAGGTCACTGGACCTAGAAAAGGTGTAAACTGGCAATGGTTTGAAAATTTAGGGTGGTCCAGTAGGGGTCCTTGAGTCCAAGGCCCTAGTGGTCCCGAGCCCTAGAGAAGATCGAGACTTCCTTGTTGTGGAGAAGGGTGTGGTGAGGGGCTTGTGTACTAGGCGAAGTTGCTTGGGTTGTCCCATGTGAATTGCCTCATGGTGGATCCAAGAAGCTTTGCCCTCAAATCAAGTACATTGTTTCTTTAATCCGACCTGAAGTTATTGTCAAGGCTTCATTCATTGTATTGCAGTTTAGTAGACTTTTTTTAAGATACTAGGGTAGCGTCTCTTTTTCTTTTTTTCTTTTTAATTATGCATAAAACTACAGTCTTGTATAAATTTATTTACAAGTTGAACAGAGAAATGAAACAAGGGTGAAACTTAAGATTTGAAAAAGTGGAAGAAAGGAAGAGTAATATCCCATAAAAACAAAAACCTATTTTGGATTCATATAAACTAATAAGACTCTTGATTTCATAAAAGAAGGAAAAAAAAAAAAAACATTGATTTGTTCAGAGAAAGTGAGAAACCCCTTTAAAATTGAAAATACAGAATAGTAACTTACAACAAACATAATTACTCTATTACCCAAAAATAAAATAAACCACAGATCATCTTGTCATTCTACAAAACAAAATGTCGGGTATAAGATCTATTTCATGTTTCAAAGAAGGCATTACATCGGGTTAGGTATTGTGACATGTAGACAACAACAAAGTGTTTTAATTCATGATCATGAAGTTGGAAGCCCAGGCCATCTAAAATTTTTAACCTTTCTTGTATAAAATAAGTATAGCTAGTTAATTTAAATAGCAGGAAAATTCATCCTATTACTTTGCTTGATATGTCATGTTATTATAAGCTATGAAGCAGACTACAATAATAATTCTAGAGATGATTCTCTGCTTCACCAAAAAACTAAGTACCCATCAAACAAAACTTTAAAAAATGAATGATTTGCTTCTTACCGAACACCTTCAATAATAATTTTCCTACTGTGTACTTCCATATGGTTTCAAACTTTGGTCACCATATCCCATTCCCATTTAATTCAAATGATTGATGATCAAATACGACAGTCCTCCTAAATTTTGTCTTAAGACATGGAGAGAACATGGTTTTGGAAAGTGTTGGGCTTGATTCAAGTCCCGCTGAAACCAGAGCCGTCTAGGTTTCTAACTAGCTGGAAACTGGGCTTACTCATAATTATGACCATGTATCTGACATATATGGTATGCAGCCACCCTAACAAAGACAGAGAAAATACAATTTGCTTACATGTAGTTACGTTTTGAGAATTTTTTTGGTCAAATATAACAATATTTTTTAAAAAAATTTAGACGTCTGAAGAGAAGTTAAATATCAAAAACTAAATGTATCCCTAATTCAAAAATATAGACGTAATATTTATTAACTAACTCGAGCATTGTTATAACCATCTAAAACTATTAAACCGTCCAACAGTCAAACATCATAACAGCTCTACACCTTGGTAGAAAAAAAAAACTGTAACACAGCTCCAAGAGTTAGGTTATGTTTTCCATCTTCCCTACAACACTTTAACATATAACAAGAATGAAATTAGGTAGCCATACCCTTCAAAGATCCAAGATGAAATAAGGTGGAATGAAAAATGATTGAATTTGATTCCATTTCAAGAAAAACAACAAACGAATTAGCATGGATTTCTTATAAATTAAATCTTTGTTCATATACTTGTTTCTTTTATACAATAAAAGTTGGGTGGCGATAGCAACGCCTCAACCACCAAACTACTTGACACTAAGCAAGTTTGTTTCAGCTTCCTATAAAAATTGCCGCCCCTTATGGCGACAAATACAAAACCAAAAAAGAATGCACTCTCAACCAAACAAAATACACATATATGTATCCCACCCCCTTAACAATGACGGATTTTACAAAGTTAAATCTCCAAAAAATAAACAAATTGAAATTTTACAGCATGGGGCGTGGATGTAAAAAATATATATATATATATATATATGGTGAACCAAAAAATAAAAATGATTGGATTTACAACTGATCAGAGACTTCTGACTTCACTGCCTACCTCAACAAAAAAACAAAGTAGAGAGAGAGCATGCCTGAGCTTCCTATGCCTCGTGTAAAAATTGGAAGGATGGATTCTCAAGAAGTTCCTCTGCCGGTTTGAGGTCCATGAAATCCTTCTCTTGCAGTGAATTAGAGAGGTCATCAACAGAGAAGGGAATGCTGTAATAAGAAAGATGAATTAGTTGGAATCATTGATGCCATTAGTCTAATTCGCTACATTGATGTCAATGGTTTTACTAGTGGCACGTCATTGAAAACACTTATCACTCACTATTATTGAAGCTAATTCTATGATAATAGTTAAAGAGATGGATGAATGAGACAGGTTTAGGAATATTTGGGTAAAAAGTAAAGCAGTTCTGAATGAGAACAATGCACAAAAGCTCTAATTAGCCTATGCTCATCTTATGCAAATAAGAATCTCCCATAGGAATATTTTTTCCTCATTCATGAAACTCTAACCTGGAATTGTCATCCAACAAAAAGGAACTGCTGGTGGCATCATTAGAGTCCTCTGTCATAAGTACCCTCATGCTGGAAATGACCTGTAATGAAACCAAAAGAAGCAATTCATTCAGATCCACTTGGCAAGACACCAACCTCCCAGAGCACCACCAAAAATGTTTTTCTGAAACACAAACTTACAGCTGGAGACACACTTCGAGTATTATAATTGTCATCCCAGTATAGTGTGCATATTCTGTAGAGCTGCTGAACACTTAGGATCTGGGAAAAAAAAAAAAAGAAGAAGAAGAAGAGGAGTAAGCCAATCAAAGAAAGAATTTTTTGTTTTTGTATGATGCACCTCAATGTATGTGAACTCCCACGACTCAGATTGGGAGATAGGATAATCCAGATTGTCTAGAGCTTCCCCATGATGAGGAAGAAGGGGTAAACATGAATGACCCTTTAATGGACTAGTTATCATAATATGCTGGGAAACAGAAAGCTTTCCCAGATTAGAGCCAATAACAAAATAAGAGTTTCTTGTTTATCGCAACTCCTTTTGAATTGTTTCTTGCTAATTCATCAAACATGTAGGTCATACTTGGAAGTAGAAAAATATTTTATTCTTCACCACCGTGGTAAATAGGAAAGAGAATAGAATTGAAATACATACACATACTCATGAACACACACACACTCACAGAGAAAGACACAAACAGAAGAAGACTTACAGGGCAGAGATCATTAGTGATTTCATCATACGAAATTCTATACTTCTGATGTATAACCTGTGGTTCAAGATCAATGACAATGAAGTTAGGAACATAAGATTTTCCCCATCCTTTGTAAATAAAATAGTAGTAATTGAGTGAATTACAATTTCTATCCATAGTTAGTCAACCCTCCCAGCCAGGACTTACCACTAATAAAAATCTACCAAGTAAATTACAAGTTTTTAATTTCTCAAGTTCTCATGACACTGAGGATGTACGATAATCTATAAAATCTCACATGAACATTAAGGATTGCAGTACTACTTATTGCCCAAAAAAAGATGTAATCCACAAAATAAGAAGCAAGCATGTGATTGAGAAACAATTGTTTCAATTTTCAGTAAACTTATGAGAACAAGTTAAACAACTAGTAAGTTATTTAGATACGTTGGACTACATTACTAGATTGACAATTTTAGCCCCTTCAATATCAAGATTCAATAAGTATCGTGACAAATTCACCTCCATCTCAGAAATTGCAAATGGTTTGCAAACAATTGACTGAGAGAAGGTATCTTTTGAGTAAGTTGGCTTGACAGAGCAAAAAATAATTGGCTGACTTCATCATTTTGATGAATCTGTCTAAATGCTAGCATGGAAAAAAGAGGGAGAAAAAAGGCAAAGTCCGAACAAGAATAAGAGTTAAAATACACTCATAAAAGAGATGTCAGATAATGAAGCAAGCCTAATCCTCCGAGGTAAGCAGCACAAAATCATAATTCAGGTTAGCCCTAGGAAAACTAGAAATGGATAAATAAAGAAACCATTCAAAATGAATGAGCGAGTATAACATTGCATTTCATCAAGTGATAATCCTCAACATCTTGTTTGGAACCAAATGTGAAATTACAGCATGTTCTTATGCAAATTTCATGGTTAATATTTCAAGATCACACCATTGCAGAATAACAAAATGAATGAAGAGGTCTCTCAACACCAATTTCATGCTATCCTTCACTCCCAGAACAACCTAAAAATCATTTGGCGACCACAGGCAGAAGTACTAGAATATAGAGCATAGCAAACAAATTAATTCAAATTGTATTATGTCCTATCATTAAGAAATCAATGCATACAGATACCAATTTTCTGTAAAGAGATTATATTTATCAAAGTTCAGAAATTCAAAAACCATAAGAAATCACATTCACTATAATCTTATATTGTTACTCTAATAAACAAGATGACATACCAGGAACCCTACTGCCTGTCTAATATGCTTAAGTTCATCCCAAGAGGAGCCAGCATACTGCAATCCAAGGAAAAAAGAGGATCAGGGAACATTTTTTGTAGATGAAGTTTTTTCAGTGCATCAGATAGACAAAAAAAAGGGTCCCAAGATTTGAGTTCGTTAGTAACGAAAAGAAAGTTACCTCGTCTTTTGCTTGGCAGCACCAAAGCTCTAACTCAGCTAACCCAGCTTTCACATATTCTCCATTGCTAAATGTACAACACTCACGACGTAGAAGAAGACTGGAAAATCACAAAAAAATTATGGTAGAACCAAACAGTACAGCTGAAAATAACAAAATATTAAAAGGATGAGTACCTGTTAAATAATTGTACATTTATGTATGAGAAAGTTTGAGTAAAGATCTTCTGGACCAGTACTGGGGGTACCTGAAAAGCCATCAACTGTTTAGAATATCCATGCATTTATACAGAAAATTAAATTTTAATGATCTCTCAAACCATGTGTCGAAAGTAAAAGAGAACACAATAAAGTTTCATACAAAATTTTGTTTCAATGTACTGAGAAGAGTATTGAGGCAATCAATAATGCTCTGCCAATGACTAGAAGAAGAATCTTTGCCAAAGGACCGCCCAGATCTTAGTACACTTCCCTTAGATGTCCTTGGTGCCTAAAATTCAGCATTGAAATTTAGAAAAGGTTTAGAATAACAGTTTTCTAGCAACAGAAAATAAGAGCTAAACTGAACTTTTAAGTGGTCCTGAAGCAGATGAGATTAAAGATCTGATGAGTTGAACAATATATCAAACTGAAGGGCAATATACCTGGATACATAAGGAAAGCAAAGACGATAACTCCTTTTTCAGATTGTCTCTAATGATTCCATAAATTTTCTCTACATATGCTGCTAGCTGCTGTTTGAAAAGCAAAGCTGGATATTTAGCCTCTACTTGCCGTACTACTGCAAGTGCAGCAGCAGCAGTAAGGTTTGCAGAGGTAGGAGACGAGCGAAAACCCTAAAATTAACAAAGAAAAGAAAGAACTAATTTATCACATTTATCACTTTAAAATAATAATAATAAGTAAAATTGGATTGGATGAGAAGTTCAAATACCATGGCCATCCTCCCAAATAGGGAAGTTGCAGTAGGTGGTTTCTTATGGGGAGTTGCACCAGTCGCACCAGCAGGCTTCAGACTCCGTTGGAGCAAGAACAATAATGTAGATGTATTTGATAACCAATAAGCCATGTGATCATTGTTGTCTTCATTCTGAGATGAATACAAGGTGTTACCATATTTTAGTTCTTAAATAGAATGATATCATATTAGTGTCCTATGATGTTTACTAAAAGAAACGGGAAGAGGAGGTGGTTTGGGTTGGGGGGTTGCAGGGAAGAGCATTAAAACTTATGATTTATGTCTAATCAATTTATCCTTCAAAAAGAAACAAAGATTGGAGGAGACACAATGCTTTTAATTGAGGTAAGAACAAGGAATAAATTAAAAAGATCATGCTCCATGACCCATAGAAAAAATGTGCAATTTCATCTCTTTGATGATCCTTTATGTCAAGTCACAAAATGAACGACCATCGATATTGTTATCCCTGTACCTCAATTGCAGAGCCTATCATCTGTATGAGACGATCAAACACACTAGTCCTTTCAGCTTCAAAAGATTTCCAATGGAGAAGACATTTATATATGGTAAATGCTGCAACAGGCTTTCCATGACTGTATCCAATGTTTTTCATAACACAGTTGATAAGAGCATCAACATTCTCCTGTAGCAAGAATGAAATTAAATATGTTAGGATTACCTATATTCTGCATTAGTGGGAATGCCTGACAGATAAAGCAGATGCCAATATTAGTAACAACATACTTGTTGATGTTCGATTTGGGATCTCCTCAACTTGCTATCAGATTCTGAGCCAACCTTCTTCACAGGAGTAGCACTCTGTGGTTCCTGCAGAAATAGCATGATATTAATAACGAAAGGTAGAATACTATAATAAAATAAACCAGAAATATATTGATAGATGATCCATAAGAAGAGTAGTTACATTGGATTTGTTCTCTTCAATCACATGGTAACCATTTTCCAGACTCTGCAAATTGGGAGGGCAGAAAAAAAACATGTGAGACAGATAACTAGAGAAAAATCCATACAAGTATATCAGCACAGAAATACCTGAGTTGCTGAAGTAGATAGATGTTCAGACATCTTCTTAACAGGTGTCTGTAATAGGGTTTGCTGCCGAAGAATTTGGTTCTCAGATTCCATGTCAGAAACTTTTTCCTCTAGCCTGCAATGAGAGAGACACAGATTACCTAAAGAAATTAAAAGAAAAAAATTGTGTCCAAAGAAGCATATAGTCTAAAGTTCGAATTATGTTCAAGAATATAATTCAATCGTAGTATCTCTTCCTGTGTGACGGGGAAACAACCTGTGCATAGCAGTCTTCAACTGAACTATTTTAGATTCTGCATCTAAAGCTTGCTTCAACCTTTCTTCACTAATTTTGCTAGTCTCTTCAAACTTTTTCTCTGTTTCATCAATTTTCTTTTCCAATGAACTTACTAATGCCTGCAATTAAAGCAGGAAAGCAATTCATAAGCAATGAGAAATTCAATACATATTACCCAAATCTAGAAAAAAATTCTCAAGTAGAAAGTAAATCATAGACTCAACACCTTACCTTGAGGTTTTCATTTTCATTGGCAAGCTTCTCAAGCATCCCATGGTCAACAACAGGAACCTCCTGTACAACAGGAACTCTCTCCGCTTCCGTTTTCGCAACCTCAATTTCTTTCATGAGCGTTGCTTTGGTTTCCTTGAATTGAAGCTGCATCTCTTGCAAAGCAGACTGTAGTTTTGCATTTTCCTGTGTTTTAGCTTCTTCCATGTCAACCTACAAAAGTTAATCATGTATGCATAACTTAGGGAACAAGAAAATAATAAATCAAAACAAACTCACTAGTAATGCACAAAGCATATGATGCATGCATAACTTAGTAAATTTATATGGGCCTTCCTTTATAATGAGGTGCACAGTAAGCATTGATTCCCACATTGAGAACAAAAGTGAAATTGACTAATAAAAATTGGGCATTTCCGACCTATCAACTTAAGCTTCTTCATTTAGGATATATCCCACCAGAACATTAAAGCCCTTGTCAGTGTAGTCTGGGCTAACAAGTAGTATCTAAGCTAACGACTTGGGTAGTGTGCGACATGTTGGTGGTTAAGACCATGGAGACTCATACATGATGGGGAGACAGCTGCATTGCATGTGTGAGTATAGTCTCTCATGTGCAGAAGTGATGTGATTCATGTGAAATTTTCCAACATCACATAACATCAACCAGAGACAAATTTCTAATAAATTACTGTTATATTTACCCTCATGCGTTTCTCCAGCTGTAATCTCCATGTCAACTCTTCAACTTGTTTTTCCAGTTTATTTTTGGCAGCTTGGAGAGCTCCTGTTTCCCTGGCAGCCTGTATAAACAGGAATAACAGTCAAATTCTTTGTTTGTAAAACAACAGACGGAACCTACTGCTCTCGAAGGATAGCATTTCAAATACAAAATGAATATGCAAATAGACATGATTCCAAAAACTGCCATTTTCCCCATCCTTTTCAGACATGAACTACACATTTTTGGTGCTGGCAAAAACATGTCATTCTGAATATCAAGTTTTTGGATATATTCAACTTCAGCCTTCAACTCAGAATGTTAAATAACGAGAAAAAAACATTGATTGTAAAACTTATTATCAAATCTTACAAATAGCTTAGAAAGTTTAAGGCTTAGTTAACTCTATAGACACAAAATATTAAAGTGGAGTTCTTTCACAAAACATATAGTGAAAATTAAAGAAGTACAATTTTCTCTTTCTATAACAAGCTAGAAAACTTAATAACAAGAAAGAAAGGCATTAATATAAGTGGTGACCAAATTAAAACTTTCCTAAACAAATTTATACGTAGGATATGATGGAAGAATGTAAAGGCAAAAATGAGAGAGTCACCATCTTAAGCTTCCGCAACTCTTTACGAGCAACTCTTCCTCTCCATGCACATTGTGTTGCAATTGCCGCTTTCTTCAACTTAATGTAGTGCAACCGTGCTAGGAACATGCGGCATTGGCTCTGTCATATAAATCGAAGTTAATTCAAGTTCCAAAAGAGGTTCCACTACTCAAGAGCAAAATAAATGCGTATGTCATCATTCAAACAAATCTTCACTAAATCTTTAAGATTGCACACTTAACAAGTTTGAGAAACATTTTCCACATTGCAAGACTAATACGAAAAGATAAGGAAATCAGCCATGCATTTTGTCAAAAAATTGACTAACCTGAATCATAATTGCAGCTTGATTTTGCCTTCGGAAGCGAAGCTCATTACGAGCAGCCATCCCACGCATACCTGTTTGAATGCAAACAGCAGAGGAGCACAAATCTTTATACGCTTTCCTAGCAAAATACATACGAAAATCTCTCTGGATCTTCAGACTGGAAGCTTCTCTTCGCATGCTCTCATAAACTTCCCGAGCCAGTTGTCCTGCAATCAGCGAAAACAGAAACTCAGAAAAATCTATACGCCAATTTCATTTACCTTGGTGGAAAGGACTACTAAGCAGACTTAAATGGTCCCAGATGCAAATATAAGGATACAACACAATTATGTACCTCTGCATGCAGCTTGAATATGAATTGCAGATCGCCTGAGCAAGATAAAAGTTCGTCGAGCTAAATAAGAACGGACTTTCCTCTGGATAATGCTAGCTGATCTTCCTAAGACCTCACTCCTACGTCCATCTAGATCTGCCATCTGACCAGCCCTAAGAAAAACCTTTGTTTTACCTATCTGCAAACAGAAAGTAGATTACTAAGACTACTCCCAAAAACCTGACTAATAAAAAAGGGGTACACACAGAATTAGCCATTGTTCAAAATTGAGTAGACATAAAGCAGAGTAGACAGCAAAACATAACCATTAAAACGCATACAGCAATGGTACGTGTAAAACAACTCAAGTATGGGTACACCAAACTGCCACAATAAATGCTTCCTACAATATCATGCCTCTAAGAACAAGACTGTAGCACCGATTCTTATTGCAGGAAAACCACTTAAAGAGAGCTAACAAATTATGGATAATAAGAATTGAGCCAAAAGCACTTATAACGTATTATTTTATGACCAAGCAACCTAACTAGTCTACAAACTCACTGCATGTTTATTCAGGCAGAAAAACAGGAAAGGGCATGAGAAGGATAACGTGCAACCCAAGTAACAACCAATGTGTAGCCACCAGCATAGCTAATACATTACCAAAATGCTAAGAGTGTTGACAACACGAGCATCCATCACTATAACAGCAGAAAATATGTCATATTTTTCATGTTTCATAAATGAACTAAGTCAAGTGGAGTCCCCCCTAAGATGACATTTGGACAAATTAAAAGGACTCGAAAAGATAAGAAAAATAAAATAGAGGCAGTAGAATTTCAAAAAGGATAGGCACATATCTATATTTTATAATACTATCAAAGTTATAAGGGGACATGGAAGCTGCTCAACAAGCAAACCCTTATGATTCAATAGCCAACAACTAGCTTAAGTATCATAGTCCTGCAGGATTATTATGATATGAAAATACTGAGCATGGAAAGGTGCAAACAATGAATCTCTCATTAAAAGAATTTGTTACAATCATAATATTTTTGAGAAAGTCAACAAGTGAGCATGAGAAACAATGAATTAAAATTTGTGAGAAGATGGTTGATCCATCATCAAGTGGTTACCTGATAGCCTTCAAGGCCCACCTTCTCTAGAAGCCTCTTGCAAGCAGTGACTTCATCAGAACTAACATAAATAATACAAGTAATTAGAGGATGGTTTGGCAAAAAAATCTCAAAGCTAAAGAACACAATTACTTTACCTCCCATCCAAAACTTCAGGTGCAAGGATGCCAAATCGATTTAAAAATTCATCAAATGGTTTTCTAGTAGGATACCCAGCACAACTTATCCTGATTGCCTCCATGACTCCCTGAGATGATTCATATAATTCGTATAAACTTGTAAAAATGCAGGTAGGTTGCACAACAATGATTTATTCAAGTTCCAGATGCACAATATAAAATTCTCACCCCACAACGTAGTTGTTGTAAGACATTTTTATTCTCAAAGATCGCAGGCTTAAGAAGATTATTGGGCTTTACACAGCGAATATAATGTGGCTCAGAGGAACTGAGAGTTTCAAGCAATGCTTGCAATTGTAACTGCAGCAAGTAAAAAAGATGACTTGAGGACCCACAGGACCCTAAAACAAAATTCAATCAAGTTCTTAAAAGAAGAGAAAAACTATCAACCTTAAATCGAGAACCTATCGAAGAGAACTTTGATGTCTTGGAAGATTCCTCAGCTGAAGGTGGAAACAAAGATGACACAAAGGAGCATTTGGAAGCCCCCAATAGTGCCTGATGCTCAGCAACAACATAGTCTTTATTTTTATCCAGGAACAGTTCCGTTTGATAAGTGACCTGACAAAAGATATCCAATTTCTTAACGACCGTACCCAAACATAAAAACTTCTATACTACACTTCTTAGGTCTACATTCTATAAAGCACTGGAAACTATGCAGATTGATGAAAATAAAAATAAACTTACATCACCGGCATAATGACAAATGGTGAAGTCACTACGAGACAATTTTGGCTTGCTGAAGCGTTTATGGTTTTTAAATGTCTGGTACAGCTTTTGAGCAAAAGTTTCATGTGTTGATCTCGGAAACATACTACAAAACAGAAGCCTTAGTCATCTCAACCAGCACACTCAAATCCAAAACTGATAAATTGTCAATTAACAATTATTGGAGTATATTGATATCCATGCGAAGTAGAAGTACAGGTCAGTACTGCACTTACCAAGCTTCATCTAGAAGGGCTATTATGCCACCAGGTTTCTGAAAAATAAATTGATGATAAAGTTATTGATATGAATAACATGTCTATATTCACTTCATTACAAGATTGATCAATTCCACTTATATATATTTTTAAAAAATGGAAGAGAAAATACAATTATAAAAAAACAAAATACCAATTAAAAGACAGCCAATTTCCTTATTTCTTAGCAACCAAAGAAAAAAAAAAAAAAAAAAACCTAATACTGCATACATCACAACAGTTGATCCTATGTTTACAAAAGTTAAAGAAGAAACCTTCTCAATGAGATCCAGAACATCTTGGTTATCAACAAACTCAATGTAGCTCCAATCAATCTCTTCTTTAGTATATTCTTCTTGCTCCATCTTGAAAACGTGCTGTCCAGAAAGATATTTATGCATCAGAAACCATCCAACACACATAAGCAGATGAAAACAAATGTTGTTCAAGAAACAGAGGTGCCTTCACAAACAAACCTGATTGAAATGTTGCTGAAGCTTTTCATTTGTCAAATTGATACAAAACTGCTCAAAACTACAAAAGTGGCAATATACCAGCCATCAAAAGAAAGAATCGAACAACCAAAATTACAGAACAAGATATATCATCGTCAATAACTCTTAAAAAATGATTAACATTTGTTTTTATTTCCATAAAAAAGTGGCCACGGCAGCAAGTACATAAAACTGAGCTTTGTATTTAACTCTAGGCAATAGACCAGATAATAGAAAGAATTACTAGGGAATAACTTATGATTTTGATGCCATCCAGGCACTCACACAATCTTAGGAATAATAGTAAGTACGCAAAATTACTCACAGGAACTCTGTAACCTGTTGTGATCATGAAAACACTACACAAAATCTGGGAGGCAATTATAGATTAACTATTTTAGAGGCCCAAGAATGTTACTATAACATGCACATTGTGCGATTGCCAAACTTTTTATATTCTCTTGTAAAATTAATTTTTCAACATGTAACCAATGTGGCATTTGGTTTTCTTCTATTGATTTTAGAACTTAATAAAAATATTAGGTGCAACCAAATCATGTACAAATGTAACTTCTGACGAATATCGAAAACTATTGATGAAAAAGATGTGATTATCATAAGATCATTAAATAAGCATAACATGAATTTAGAGGGCCTACAAAAATGAATAATCACTCTAGAAGAAACAGACAGTTTCTACCACACCCCAATCACCAAATCGATAAGGTAAACAGTCCATAAGTTCAAAATTAAACATACGTAACTAATGATGGGGAAGTGAAGGAAGCGACGGTTGTAAGTTTGACATTTAGCCTTCATAAATTAAATCGAACAATGAAAAGGAAACAGAATTCATTACTGGAAGAATAACATAAGAGACAAACAAATCAGGAAGATTAGGTTTACGCTTCTTGAGTCAATGTGTGGGAAATGCACCTTCGACTAAGCCATGACAGAAGTGATTTCAGTCAAGCACATGCATTTCTGAGAGCACTGCTTTATTTTAAAAAGCAAAGGTCACATATTACAGCCATAATGCAAGCGTGCAAAATGCCTCTTTATACCTTGAGGCACATAAATGAAGCTTATATTCACTGGCTTTTTGAAAACCAATGTCAATCAATAATGAAAACAACAGGCATACCGGTAAAGCACCTGTTTGTCTTGAAACTCTCAAATCCATAAATATCCAGCACTCCAATTAAGGACTTTGAGTTAGGATCTTGACCAATTGAACTGTTAATCTTGTCTACAAGCCTGAAGTAGAAGAGAATTACAAACCAATAATCACTAAGAATCCAGCATCTCCAACTAATAGAATAAAATGAATGAAGTAACAAATACAAGCACAATTCACACTGACATATTCTCTTCCAAAGTCCAGAACTAATGCATACCAGTCAAACAATCTTGAGTACACAATTTTAGCCAAAGCATCTCTACTTGTAGCTGCAGATTCCGGATCCAGCCATTTTGTAATAGTTTCATCACGTGTTACAATCACACGTTTGCAGAGAGAATCTTCAAGAGCCTTCACATCACACCTGGAAAATACAAACAAAAGTTAGAAACTTAAGTGTTTCTTTTTCAAAGAGGATATGAAGTCCATACATTTAAGAATAGTATCTATTCCGCTTTGAGCAAGTATGAAATTGTAATTGGTCATTTACATAAAAAGTTCAGCAGCAGTTCTAAGGTGGAACCAAGATTTTTCATCTTTCGGAACTGATGAATCTATTTCCTTCCCTTTTGCAAATTCAATGTTACCAAGATGAAGAATTGCAGCCACAACTCGAAATATTCCATCCTGATTAATCATATAAACAAAGATTAATTTTACAAATATCTTATACTAAAGAACTCCCAAAGAAAAAACAAAAAAGAAATATAGACCTGCTCCTCAGAACTTATTCCAACAATATCCATTGCCCTTCTTGTTGCAGTGTACTCCTTGGAATCATCAACTCCATCCAACTCATAGCAATTTGATTGATTTAGATAATGAAATGTTCTAGGGTTTCCCAACTTGAACTTTTGAATATCCTGACAAATATAACAGAAAAATAATAATAATGAGAACATCTAAAACTAAGAAAATGAGAAGTTAAAATTAGAAAGGTGATTTTACAGTCAGTTGGAATACTATATTCCATTTCCAGGTATGACAATAATGGAAAGGGCATAAAATACTTTGCCACTTCCAGTTTCAAAGATTTGGAGAAGGGTAAACATGCATCTCCCATTTTGGAATTCCAAACACACATTTATTTCCTCGGGATAAACTAAGAAAAATTTAATCAGCAGAAAACCAAAGCATGCAAATTGATATATTTTTGGCAACAAAAGTGCCAAGTGCACTGCTCACATCAGTGCCTAATTAAATTTATTGTGCATAGGACAAGGCAAAGAGTTTGGAGCCAAATATGAGCATAAAACATAGTATACCATGAACAAAAAAATAAATTCAATTGTGAAGAGGGAATTAAAGGCTCAACAAAAATCCATTAAAATAATGTATTTACTATCATTTCTTCTAAATCAACATAAAGGATAACTGAAGAAACAGCATAGCTATCTACAACTTGAACAAAGCCATAAACTCCAGCTCAGGTCTCGACCTATTCCCTCTCAAGAAATTTAGAAAATATATAGGCAAGGTGAAATAATTAAAAAAGGCACCTCCAGAGATGATATCCTCTGAAACCAAGTTCCAACAAACTACAAACATCTCATGGAATAGAAACCTTACAAAATAAAGTAGAAAAACAAATAACAAATATGATCCCTCAACTTAGTACCAAATATGAACACAAAACCTCAATCAGGTTGCAGTCACTCCCACAAACCATTGACCACCTAAAGGAGACAACAATTCCATACCATTACGAGAGTACAAGTCACTTCATCCAAAATATTCCAACTTCATTGGTAACAACCCAATGAGGTCTCATTTACCTAACACAACCTCCATCTAATAGCATCATTAAGAAAAATTCCAACAATTCAACCTCATAACTTCTTATGATAAATCCAATTTGACCTGCTATGGTATTTCACAATATTAGACTTCCTAAGTATTGATAGAAGCCATATACAAGTGTACAATAATCAAAAACAAAAGAATAAGAAATGAAGCAAAAACAGAAAAGCTTCTTTCTACTGGAGTTTGACTACACAAATCCGTTTTCTGTGAATCCACTGTGGTCATGAGATGCTCCATAAAACTTGCAATTAAAATACAGATTAAGAAAAAAAATAGCAGCAGAAAAGTGCTCTTGAGTCCAATTTCCTAATATTTCAACAGAACAGTAATGAAATCTTTTCTGATGCGTTTGCAGAAAGATTACCTCTGGTGGTGCAGCACAGAGCATGTAGAAACAGTGATAATTTCTCTCAGGATCTGACACCTGACAAACACGTGACCTTTCCAGCAAATAAGTTCTGATCGCAGCTCCAGAAATCCTTCCGCTCTGATCAAATTGAATCTCCACAAACTTACCAAAACGACTACACCATTCACAAGAGGCATATAAAAATAGATACCCAGCAAAAAGTAAAAAGATAAATAACGCAATAAAATAAATAATATGCTCCAAAAAACGATCTCAAATAACTAATCTGCAGACCTTGAGTTGTTGTTTCTAACAGTCTTTGCATTTCCAAATGCCTCCAGTACAGGATTGGACTGTAATTGCGAGGAAACATTTAAAAAAATATATAATAAGAACACAAAAATTCAGAGCAGATTCAAAATTTAAAAATTAAAATTCCCAAATGGTACCAAAAGTAATAGTCCAAACAGATGAACTTTACCTCCAGGACTTGCTGCTCAACAGTCCTCCCTTCAGCAGCAGCTCTCCCTCCCATATAAGCAAGATAACGCATGAGCAACTTCGTGCTTTCAGTTTTACCTGCCCCACTTTCACCACTAACCAAAATTGACTGACTTATTCCCTCATTGATCATAAGTCTGCATCGACATCCATGGCAATTTTCAAGTTACAACAGGTGACCAGATAAATAACTTTCAAGTTTTCAACCAACATGAGATAAAGTACCTATACGCAGCATCGGCAACAGCAAATGGATGTGGACTCAGCTCACCGAAGCCTGCCCCTTTATATTGTATCATCATATGGCTATCATAGAGGTGAGGCAATTTTCTAAAAGGGTTTACCGCGATCAATATATTCCCAACGTAAGTCTGGAGGCAACATTTATTGTATTAGCTTAGTACCTCAGAAAACATTAGAAATGCAAAGAAATACAACAAACAATTTCCCACCATCCATTAAAAGGTCGGTTTATATATCTCAATCCCATGCAAATAAAAAGAGTGAAAGAAGAATAGTTAACAAATATTTGTAAGAACTTGCATAAATTTGACTAACTTTTGTTTGTAAACACTTACATATATTTCATTCATATCATATCTTGATTTTAAATTCTGCAGGACTCCTGGTTCATGCAAATAAGCCAGCTTTGTCATATCATCCACACCACATGGTGGAGCTTCAGCGTCTTTGGGGTAGACATTAGAAGCCTTAACAAAAACCTGCAATTTTTTAAAAGATTCAAGTAATAGAGACCAAAGTCAGAAAATCCCCTATCTCTATGTCCTACTCTCTCAAACAATGTGAAAAGTATCAGTTTAAGGTTCAATGTCTGGCAGGAAAAAACTACAGCAATAGACTTATTAAAAAAAAAACTTGCACCAATTTATACACAGACAAAAAATAATCATAAATTATTATTCAGCAGTTGATAAAATAATCCAGGCTATCCAGCTGATGTTAATACATATAAGTCATTAGTAAATGTCTTTAGAGGTACTCACAGTATTCCCTGAGGTACAGAGGACCTTGATCTCATCACCATTAACCTCTACAACTTCACCATCTATCCAAGTCACATCAGGATCTTCCACCCAGACAAAAGTTCCAACCACAGGACTAACAACAGTAGCCTGCAAAACCAAGAGTTTCAATGTTTCACTGTTTCAATTGACTGATGTTAATAGTTCTATCGTATACAAGATTTAGGCATTACTAATTGTATTTCAAACAAGAACAAGTTCAACAATAAATAACCATTTAACAATGGCTGAAATGTAAAGATAAGCTATCCTTAACTATCATTTTGCAGTATTTATAGAACATTAAACCAAAAGACTTCATGATGACACGAGAACAGTCCACAAAACAGGCTAAGAAATGTCAATCCCGGAAAAACATTTGATGTAATATCCATCGCCACTCCCAGTATCAATGACATACAATCTATCATATTAAGTTTGCATTACTCAAACATTCAGCACAAATCCCATGACAGAAAAAACTGTCTGGACGAATCAATATGTATTTCTGTCAATGTGGATAATTTTACTTCATTATTGTTTGGCAAACTGAACCGTATGGCACAAAGTTTAGAAAATATTAGAAAGGAAGAAGCATTACTTTCAACTTAAGCCTCATTTGTGACCTTACCAGGATTCTACCAAAATATAATGAAAACAAAAAAAACTTAAAACAATCAAAACATAGAAGACACTGAAGTTCAATAAAGCACCAAACAAACACTCACTCACTCACTCTTCACTATTTTCAACTGGACCACTTCATTTATTGTATTAAATAAAATAAAGGCTTCTTTAACTTAAGTTTCAGCTAGTTAAACATGTTGGCTACATTTGTTCACACAGCGGATAAGATTCAAATTTATGAAACTCTAACTGCTGGTGGTTGAAATATCAGTGTAAAGCCACGGTCCATGGAAATTCAAATTTGACATAAAATGCATCACTAAACTTGAAAAAATAAATTTAAAAAAAAAAAAAAAAAAACCAGGTATAAGTGCCTCCGCGTGCAGATATAAAACAAACACAATAAGACATTAAAACTAAAATTACCAAATCAAGGTCTAAAACTATGAGTTCTCGTCAATGCAAGTCAAAACCTGATTGCCGGATATTTAACTTTTACATATCATCCAAAGAGTCAATGGATCAAAACACATTAATAGAAATAAATCCAAAATATTAACAAAATAGAAGCAAGTATCAATCTTTGCTTCAACTAAGCTCAGATCAGTCCACCGACAACAAAAAATCATAGAAACACAATACTCGAAATGAATAAAAACAAAGTAAGACATTGCAAAAACATTATCTATAGATACCATATTTTGTAGAAACTGATTGGATCAGAGACTTCGCTTGCTTCTCGATCTGCTTCGACAGGCTTCAACAAAGATCATCAAAATCAAAAGCAAAAAATCTGTAAACTTCTACTTCTTCTCCAACTGTGTATGTTGTCGATTTCTACAAACAATAAAAAAATTTCTAAAAAGAATTTAAAAAAAATGAGAAGCTTAGACTCTTCAACAAGATTAAACAATTGAAGAAGAGAATAAGCTCCTCGCTTCTCTCTCGCCCTTCGCTGTTCAAAGCAGACCGCTCTGTTTGTTGTTTTCCCTTCTTGTTTTCGAAATCTTTGTTTTCTTTTCTTTTCGTTTTCTTTCCTTTTCTTCCCTCCCAACCCTGTCTAAGCTTGTTGATGAGGATTACCGGGCGTAATTAAGGAGCGCGTAACTGTGTAAAGGTAAACGTTTTATATAAGTGCTGGATTAAATTCCAACGTTGCCCTAAATCTTGGCTTTAAATTACCAACCTTTGATGGCAACTCGGACATGGTCAGTTTGGACTTTACAGTTGACAAAGTTGTCTGGATCTTCCAAATCGAAATGCAATGGCGGTAGAAGTCACTTATTACAGGATAAAGTGGGGGTTGCTCCGCAATAAATTGCATTACGCCCGCGGCGATATTAACAAAAAGATTAGTAGCGCCATGCCCTTTTAATTTCGATTATAAAGTTACTTTAACTTAATCTAAGATTAAATCTATTTAATAAAAAATAATTCTTTACATATAATTAATTTTTTATAATTTAATGTGCCACAACATTACTTCATAAAAATACTATATTATTTATTATAACCCTCTTATTTTTATATAATCAATTAAATTTTATAAAATTATATTTAAATCTATATATAATTGATTGTACGTATAATAAATTAAAAGTTATATAACATAATTTATGTGATTCAATGTGATACAATATTATAAGAAAAGTAAAAGTTAAAAATAAATGAAAAGGCTTTAAGTGAGAGTAATAATACGCAATAATCAACTTCATTGACTTAATGTAGCTTAATCTTATTAGATAAATAATTATTATATCATTTATTATAATTTTAAATAAATCTAAAAATATTTGTCAAATCATGTTAATTAATTGAATACATCTATGACATATGTAGCATTATTATCTATTATAGTAACTAGGTATGATATTCTATCACATTAAAATTTTTATGAACTGATTGTAAATTATTAAATAAAACTAATTTGATTTATATATTCAATTAAACTAAAGGTATGGTTTGAACCCTCAAGATTTCTCCGTGCACCCTTTTTTAAATAATTTATAATACTAAATTATCCTTAAATAAAATTATTTTTAAAAACTTTCAGTTTTTCTTAAGCTTTTCTTCTTCATTCTCTTTTACACGTAAGCTTAGTTTCTTATATTTGCGAATGTATATTAAAACACCTATTATTTCAATAAAAAATTCGGTAGTGGCACCATGGTAAATTTTATAGAATTAGAGTGGCATTAACGGAAGTCAGCGAGTTATTTAATTCAAAAATTATAAATATTGTTAGAAACGGCGGTGAAGATTCTGTCAGCGCAGGGTCACAGACACAATATATAGGGACCCTAAGTTTTAGCAACCTACAAAAAAGTGTGATCAAGGCCCAATCATATTAAGCCACGTACAGCCTGGATATTTTTGTTCACAGGATGCTTGCCTCCGTGGCTTCGTCATTCTTGGCCGAAGTGTTTGAAAATTTGGCGCGTGACGTTGCGCGTGGGTTTGGACATGAGTTAGTTGCGTTGCACTCGAGAGCACGTTCTACCGCGTTATTGACACCGTGTTTTTGGATCAAAAGTGAAGGTTTGGATCACGGAAGTCGCGTTTCGGTGCAATCGGGACCGTTGGATTAATGGGTTGAGTGTCACCGCCTCAACTGACGGAGTCAGCCAGAGAATAGACTAATTGGGAAATTGGGGTTCACACGTTAGGCCCTCTACCTTCCAAAACTTACGTTTTAAATATATCGTTTTTCTTATAAGAAAAATAGTGAAAAATAGTAAAAAATTAGATTTTCATTCGAAGGCTGCTTAAAAATTAAGATTTATATACTATAATGAAACATGTAGGTGTGAATTCTCTAATAAAAATATCTTAAAAAATATCCTTAATTTTTTAATTATTTACGAAACTTAATTGAGAATGTCATTTCAAGGAAGCAATCCCAATTTCTATCCAAATTTTAAATTTGAATAATTTTTTAGTAAGATAAACTTGAATGGTACATACATATCACCGCAATCGTCGATGTGATGATTGTGATTTATATAAGAATAACTTAAGATTGAATTAAGATGCTTTCTAAGAAGGAATATTACCCATTTGCATTTGTCCAAGACATAATGAGACAGATAAAAAGTGGGAATTCACCATCTTAGAACAGAATAAAATTATTACATGTGAAAGTTACATTTCAACAATCTTCTATTAATCAAATCTCCTTTGGTTTATCGACACATACTGGCCTCTCTAAAAGACATTTTAAAAATAAACATGGTTGTTATATGAGTTGTAGGCTGGATTGGGCTCCTAATTTGTGGGCGACTTGACTTAATTGTTTTATGTCTTAAGGTAAATAATAAATATGATTATTTACAAAAACGAGTAATTATCATTAACTATCTCTGTCATTTCCTTTATTTTCACTCATATGGGACGTTTACCCTTTTTCTCTTCTCAAGTCCTCCAATTAAAAATTCTGTTAGTTAACATCTATTAACCTCTATATTTTAATAAATTTACTATTTTACCCTTATTAACATATATTAAAAAATGAATTAATTTTTAAAATACAATATTAAATTAAATTATCAAATTACCTTAATATATACTAACACATATTAAAATTATTTTTTCATAGACAATATTAACACATATTGGTATTTATTTCAAGGGTAATTTGATCATTTAACTTAATATTGTCCTTGA
Organism: Bursera palmeri; assembly: GCA_026225775.1. Classification (NCBI taxonomy): domain Eukaryota; kingdom Viridiplantae; phylum Streptophyta; class Magnoliopsida; order Sapindales; family Burseraceae; genus Bursera; species Bursera palmeri. Next base: position 23,446 of record JANKKB010016654.1, read on the forward strand.
AATATTAGTTATTTTTTATATATTAGTAAGGATAAAATGGTAAAGTTATTGGAATATAAAGGTTAATAGATGTTAATTAACAAAATTTTTAACTGAAGGACTTGAGAAGATATTTTTTCAAAATTTAAGGATGAGAGAAGAGAAAAATGTCAAACGTCCCATATGAGTAAAAAAAATGAGAAAAAATAGGGGTGATCAATGATAATTACTTTTACAAAAATAACTTCAATTATGAAACTTGGTTAAAGTTATCAATTTATAACTAATTTTGATATCGTGACCCTTCAAGCACTCGAAACCATCTTTTGACTACTATCCAATTTTTGACATATCATTATTAGATATTGTTGAATGATATAATGATAACGTCTAACATTCATTTAGTTTATTGGATATTGTCAAGTGTATCCAATATCAAGTATATGGTTATAATATTAAAAAATTTTAAAAACAAGTTAAAAATCAAAATCGCTACTCTATTTCGATCCATTTCTATATATATTTTTTTAATAAATATTATCGTCAACCTTGAATTAAGCTACTATCAAAGTAACCTTGAGGATTGTTCAAATACTTAAAAAACCTTATCATTAGTTAATTTGGTTTAAGTTACCAAAATTATGGATTGACATATGAAAAAAAAAAAAAAAGATGAGAAGACTTACATAACTTTATTTTATCTTTGGTAAATGTCACATTGACCCCTTATTTGAAAAAAAATCACCTTAACCCATTCTTATTATTTTTTATTAATTGTTAGGATTTTATTATATTCCGATATTAATTTTTTTTATATATTTTTTCAAATTAATGTTATTGAGGAGGCTTAGAGATTATTAATAATTATGATTTTTTCTGTATTGAGATTTTAATTTGTTATATATATATATATATATATATATATATTAATCTTTGAATTAATGCTATTGAGGCTTATAAATTATAATTATTAGGATTTTAATTTTCACGTTAATATTATTGAGACTTAGGAATCTTTACTTATTAGTAGATTTTAATTTTGAAATTTTAATTTCAAATTAACTATGTTGAAGCCTAATAATCTTTATTCTTTATCTTTTTTTTTTAAGACTTTAATTTGTTATACTTGTTTTAGTTTTCAGATTTATTATTGTCAATGTTCATAAATTATTTAATGTTTTTAACTATTAGAAGTTTGTAGTTGTAGTTAAGACTATTATCAAATAATAAAATTGTAGTACTTTACCCTTTTACCATTAATTCTAACAAACTTCGACTAACGGTAGGGTCACTATTGCTATTTGATCAAACCGCAATGCTACCTTAATATTTGGTATTTGTCTTACATTTTTCTTATTTGTGTTTGATGAATAATAATGAGCTTAATTTCATCTCAAACTATAAATTAGTAAGCATTTGTTTTTTCATTTCAAATCAGACCAGGTCCAAATTAAATGAAAGTTTGAATATATAAATCCGAATGCTATGTTTGTTTTCATTTTAATATATGAATTAAAATATTTGATCGTCAATGTTTATATATACCTTTATTAAAAGTTAATACTTTTACATGTATATCCTTATTGATATCACTCCACTTGTGATTTTATGGACATATTATAAACATTTGCAAATCAATTTTGACGAAATTATTATTGAAATACTAATTTAAATATTACCAAATTTATAATATTAATTATTTTACTATAAAATATAAAATATTTATAAATTATATATAAAATTTTAATTATTTTTATTTTAAGATATAAAATGTTAATAAAAGAACAAATTAGATGACCACTAAATAATATCAAAAGTATTCACATAAACATAAACATATATTATATACAAATATATTATAAATAAATGTTATGGTATTTTAAAGAATTAGAATAAATAAAGTGACTTAAGACATTTGCATTTAGACAAAAGCTAAAATTTTAGATTTTTTTTATTCAAATCTGTTTAAATTATTTACTGAGTCAAATCCACATAACTTTGAGTCAAAACAACAAATCTTAGATGACATTTTCTACTATTTTACTTTTACAAAACTTAAATCCAAAACGTACCTTACTCATTCAAAGAACGGTCAAACTATATAATTATAATTAACTTGTCTTTGATCCCGCATTTCCTACTTAATGCAATTGACCGACCCGTTATCTCTTTCGTTAGTAAAAACTTATCTGAAGGGTTCCCACAAAAGAGAGAATACAACAGGTCTTTCCTCCGTTTCAACACTATGGACCAATCAACAGTTTACAATCGCTAAAACAAACAGCCACCATAGCCAAAATTTTGATAAGGAAAATAATCTAACAAAAGCGTAACAAAATTCTTGGACAGTCCACAGTGCAATAAACCAGCGTTTAGTCAAGTTAACCACAGAATCGGGCAAACTGTTAACATTTTCAGTCAGGAAGTATTTGCTCGCCGTCTGCATCTGCTTCTGTCTCAATCTTGGGTTTTGATGGTTGGCCTGTTCCAGGGGCCTGCTTCTTCTTAATCCCACTTACAATGTCGTCAATCCTCAGAAGCATGCAAGCAGCTTCAATTGCCGTCTTGAAGGTTTGAGCTTTCACATTGTAGGCATCCCAGATCTGCGAAAAAATAAACACAAAGTTAATCATTCATCGACTTACTTCCTTTACCCACCAAAACATATGGATAGATAAATGGGACAAAAATTGACATTTTAAAATGTGTTAGATGTACTAATATCGCACACGATTCAATCGTAAATTTTGGTTCAAACCCTTTATTACTACCAGGTAAAAGATACCTCTTTTTTACAATTATTACAATTTAAAATATATATATATATATATATATATATATCAGGAACTTATCAGAATAAAAAACATCCAACCATAAACACGAGACATTGAGATAACAGTATGGTAATACCTTTCGCTCTTTCACGTCTGTAATTGCACCAGTGTTTCCATCTATGCCAATCCATGCATTTTCACCGTTTGCGTGCTACATTAATAAACATTAATAGAACAAAGAGGGATCAGTGTATGTGCTTTTTAATTAACAATAAATTTATTAGGCAATTCCAGAGGGGACGCAACCCTAGCATACAAGCAATAAGAGCACCACGCAAAAGCATTCCAAAATATACAAAATCAGTCAACTTCAGAGATGATCTAGATATATAGTTTTATACAATGGGTTTGTGAAGTCAAAAAAAAGTTGAACAAATAATATACGACGACACTCCACAAGATACATACCTTTCCTTGCAGGGCGGTCATGGTCCGAATCACATTAACCCCACAATTCTGTGCCAAGGTTCGTGGTATAGCCTCAAAAGCAATTGCAGCAGCTTCATATGGCCACTGTTCCACCGTTGACCATTAAAATTAAGATTAATTAATATACAGGAAAAAAAAAAAAGATAGCATGAAATCGCACTTTCCGGATTTAAGTAACATCTCCAAATCATTTGCAAAATTTACTGACAAGTGACCAAAGTGAAGCACAAAGTAAACTGTTCACCTTTTCAATTCCTTCAACTGCTGAACTCTTTTGCTTCAAAGTGGCTGATACTGTTAACTCTGTAGCCCCACCACCAGGAACAAGTTTTGGATTCTTGATTATGTTTCTAGCCACAGACATAGCATCCTGAAATAGCACCAAAATTCAGAAAAAAGATGTTCTCCGGAAAGCATAATTTGAATATCAGACAACTCATATACCTGCAGGTTTCTTTCCACTTCGTTCAGGAGATCCTTACTTGCACCTCTTAAAAGGATAGTACAAGCTTTTGGATCTTTGCAATCTACAATATAGGCAAAGAACTCATCCCCAATTTTCTTAACCTCAAATAGGCCAGCTCCAGTACCAACGTCAGACTCCTGCAATTCATCTGGTCTGTTCACAATAACAGCACCACATGCTTTGGCAATTCTATTATTGTCTGTCTTCCTTAACCTCCTGATTGCACTTACACCAGCCTTGCTCAGATAATGGCAAGCTAGATCACTTAGCCCCTTTTCTGTGATTACCAAGTCTGGTTTAAATTTCAGTATCTGCATGCAGAGGTTTTCAATATATTCCTCTTCCATTTTCAAGAGGACTGCCCAGTCTTCCTCCTTCACCAACTCAGCATTTGTCTGGTTCTCTCCTTTCTTATACTCCAGGGGACAATCAAGAAGTATAATACGGGGGTTGACAATCTTCCTTCTCATTTTTCCAGGGGCAACAACATCTTTGTTGAACATAACTCCTTTAAGAACCTTAGAATCTTCCAACTGACCGCCAGGGACCTTCTCAACTTTGATGTACTTCTTAATGTCCACTTCTCTCAGCCCTTGGCCAAGATCAACACCAACCATTGTGGTAGCATCAATTGCTAAATCCTTTAAGTTAAACAAAGATACCAAAACATGTAAATGTAAGACTAGGTACCAAAGAATATTATAGAGGGAGTTCAAAACAGATGTTATACCATTTCTTGCTCTCCCTTACTTTTGGTCATGCAAGATTTTGCAAAAAGAAGAACAAAAGCAGAACAATATAGCTTGAACTTGTGTGCATTTGCATATACAAGTGGAACTAACATAAAACCAAAGACATGACATATGCAGCCATAATTGAAAACTACCAAGTGCAACAACAAAAAAACCAGCAAGTTGTTCTATTCAAGCATAGGAAATATGTTATATGGTGCCAACTTGAGGCCAACCAAGTGTCTTCAACTTTATGAGGAAGTAGGAATAACATAAGGACCATGGCCCCTGTGAACTCCCACCACCCCTCGTTTAGCCCAAATGTAGTAGATGGGATGTAAATATAAAAATGCAAGTCCACCCGTTATATTCTATAGTCTTCAATCTAAGTCAGATTATTCTACAACTCCACTAATCAAGTATTAGGACATAATGGGAGATCAGAAAAGGAAAAAAGTCTAACACCACTGACATTACAAATACTCCGAAAGCAGATACTTACAGCGATTAAATCCCCAAATTGACTGGTAAACTTTGTGCTAATGCTGCTCTTAACCAGCGCCAACATTGTTGTACCTGCCATATAAATAGATGCCTTCACATCATAAATATTGCCAACATTTTTAAATGCTTTTCGATGACCTTTTTTAATCAATATTACATCTTCTACATAATGAATTCTTACAGGATACATGAATATATGGTCAAAGCATAATGCCTTCAAAACTAACAAGTTGGCCATCCATAACTCCACTAGTTCATTTTCAAGCTATTGTAATGCAAGACTCATTTCAACTTCAATAAAATCCACACGCCAACCAAATATGGATTAAATGCTAAGAAGTCAAAGTGAAGAAGATCAAGCATTCACGAAACTTACGATCCTTGACATCAATGGGCATTGCAATTTTGTCAAGCACAGCGATGGCATCTTCCAAAGCCTTATTGTAGGCTGCAAGCCCAAATATATAATTAAGAAAAGAAATTGAAACAATTTGCAGGTTCCAAAGTCATTAAACGCAAGGGTATGAACTGTCTAAAGGAACAAGCAACATTACCTCGGCAGATGACTGTGGGGTGATAATTCTTGTCAATGAAATTTTCTGCAACATGAAGCATCTCACCAGCTACAATTTTGTTCAAATAAGCAACAAAACAAATCATATTAGCATTTTTCCATTTACATTCACAAATAACAAGGTATACACGCTAGAAACACCAAATACAACACAAAAGATGACTCATCAAATCAAGTCAACCTCACAAAGCATCCAAATTAAAAAAAGTAGAAGCTTTCACTTCAGCTGAAACAATCACTTATTCTACATTGAACTTGCATTCATCGATTAAAAGAAATAATGTCATGATCTATCCAGAGCAAGAACAGATGGTCATTGTGGCATAAGTATCCATTAGATCTTACCAATGATAATGACAGAAGTTGTTCCATCCCCTACTTCTTCATCTTGTGTGCGGCTTAGTTCAATCATCGACTGTCACCCATCCACAAACATAACATTTTAGAAGAAAAGCAAACAGCAAAAGATCAGAATGCCAAACAAAAATGAAGGTTGATACAAGGAAAAAAAAGAAGAAGATGCAAATACAAAACCAGGGGCAATAGACTTGCATAGAAACATAGTACGCACAATTTAATGAAGTAACCAAAAAAAAAAAGAAGAGAGAGTGAAATAATACCTTGGCTGCTGGGTGTGCAATATCGAGCTCACGAAGAATAGCATTCCCATCATTAGTAACTACAATTCCTGTTAACCAGTGTAGAAATAACTCTTTAGTAATATGTGAGGCACTTAAAACCCGCCATCTGAAAAATCTTTTGAAAAAAAGGAATATTTTTAGTTAAAAGAAAAAAAAGGAACCATTGCTAAATTAAAAAAAAAAAAAAAAAGATTTCTGAGTTGCATATTGGTTCCTAAAAACGAGTAAAAATGTTACCTCCACTAGCATCGAGAAGCATCTTTAACATGGAGCGGGGACCCAAGGTGGTACGAATTATGTCAGCAACAGCCTGTTCAATTGATGGAGCAAATCGAAGAGTAAAATGACCTAACAGTAAACATGGTACTAATCGCTAAAGAGTTGGACTGAAGGAAAATAGAAGGAAATAGTATGGACCTTTGAAGCCTGGATATTAGCATGGTGAACCTTAGTTCCGGATTCACGTTTCAAGGAATCCTCTGCTCATTTTGAAAAAAAAAAATAATAAAAATACGAAAAAATATATCGTGAAGAGTGAAGATCGGAATGAAGAAACTTACTGAGTACGAGAACTGGAGCTTGCATGGTTAGGCAGTCAAACCGAGACGAATCGATCAAATTCCGTTTTGCTTAAACTCAAACAGCACAAAAGAGCACCTCAAATTTTCAGATTAGTTCGGTTCGGTCCTTTGGTTTGCACGAAGAAAAATGGAATAATTTCTAATTAAATAAAAAAACAAATAGTTTAAAATCTCTATCCTTCAATTGATAAAAAGTAACAGAGCTTTACACAAACACATTATACTGTAACCGAATATTTAACCAAAAAAAAGAAGAAAAAACCAAATCGGAATTTTCTAGCGTTAAAACAAGGAGGCAAGCCGGGTCAAGTCACCGTTCAGTGTAGAGGTGTCGCTACTGCTGTAAGTTTAAGCAGATTAAAGTTGAGAGACGCAGTGAAGCAGCGGCACCCTAATAGGTATTGGTTGGAGAAGAGAGTACAGAGAAGAAATGAAGTAGAAAGGGCGGGCGTCGGGTTAGAGAGATGAGTGTTAAAGAGTTTGGTTTTTAAGGGTTAGGAGCAATATGGTGCTTTAGTTTTCTATGAGCTTATTCATATCTCCAATCATGCACAGCCATGTGGCATTATAATGTTTTCGCAAACTAAAATCGGTTCGGAAACTAAACCAAACCATCCTTTTTAAGCTGTTGCATCTCCCTCTTTTTCTTTCTCTTTTAAAAGCTTACTAGAAAACTTTGGAAACATCCTTTTCTTTCTTATGTACAAATTATTTTATGGGTGGAAGTTCCCAGAAAAAAATATATATATATATCCTGTGATTTAAAAAATAACAATTTAATTCAAACCGACACTGACTGAAGGTTAAATGAAGGGTACAATAGTAATATAATTAGTTTTTTTTTTTTTATTTCAATTAAATATCAATACTGAAAAGAGGCCGCTGGCACCCCACAGCCACCAACCCTGCCATCGCACATAGAGTCAAAACTCTAATCAATCCCGCTTCCAATGAACTCCTCCCTGCCTACCAATCTGGTCTTTTGCTAGCACACGCGATTCTGCCACTATTTACCACCAGTAAAAAGACCACACAACCACCATCACCTTTACAACGCACCGTCACGGCCACCTTCCACAGTATCAATCCCACCATTGTAGCCCCAATGCTATAATCCCGAAAACATTGCAGCCACCACATCACATCCGAGCAACATCGCAGTCTCAAAACCACCATCACAACCTTACCATTGCACCACACCATCACAACCCCATAGCCTCACCATCGCACCACCTGTGAGACACAAATATTTGAAGTATAGTTGGGAGATCGCTCTATATTTATTCATTGACTCATAGCTTGACTTAAATAGCCTTGGAGAAACAAATACCCAAAAGAAATAAGGAACAGAAAATCCCACGTCTAACAATCCTAGACTAATAGGATTATCCTAAAAACTAGATCAAACAGTAACCAAATTATTCATTAACAATAAAACAAAACTAACGGCAAAATATCTAACGCCCTCCCTTAAATTGAATGTTGTTCGAACAATTAGTTCATATTAAAACTTGAGCAAACTCCGAGTAAACCACGTAACTTCTCAAAAGCTTCCAACTTCAAAGGTTTGGTTAATATATCTGCAATCTGATCTTGACTTTGACAACTAGCTCAACAACTCCTTTGGTGAGATCATGTAGAAAGTGAAATCTAACATCTATGTGTTTGCTTCTTCCATGCAACACTGGATTTTTGGATAATTTAATTGCATAACTATTATCACAATATATCAATGTGGGCCCTTTCTGAATGCAACTTAACTCTTGGAGTGTTCTCCTTAACCAAACGGCCTGACGAGTACAAGATATTGCCGCTATGAACTCAACTTCAATTGTAGATAAAGTGACAATAGGTTGCTTCTTAGAAGACCATGCAATAGCTCTTGAGCTTGGCATAAAAACATGGCATCATGTGCTCTTTCTATCTTCCAAATTTCCAACATAGTCACTATCACTGAATCCAACTAATTTTTCACTTCCATCTTGTAAAATAAACCAAAATCAGCAGTGCCTTTCAAATAACGAAGTACTCTTTCTACAGGCTAATGATGGAGTCTTGTTCCATAAATCTGCTGAGAAGACTAACAACATACATAATGTCTGGTCGTGTGGCAGATAGGTACATGAAGCTACCAATAATTTGCTTGAAATGAGTGCTAGCAACTTTCACTCCTTCAACATCTTTTGTAATTTTGAAACCTGGGAAAATTGGATACTGATTAATAGAATTGCAAGTAGTCATTCAAAATCTGTCCAGTATATCTTGAACATATTTTCTTTGACTCATGAAAATTCCAGTAGATGATTGCACTACCTCAATACCAAGAAAGTAACTCATATTTCCTAGATCAGTCATATCAAATTCAACGATCATAGATTTTTTAAATCAACAAACATGGATTCATCGTTCCTTAAATATCAAATCATCTACATATAAACAAACAATCAAGAGTTTACCTTCCTTCTCAAATTTGACGAACAATGTAAACTCATAAAGACACTTTTTGAAAACCAAACTTCAAGAAGTATGCATCTATACAACTATACCAAGCCGAGGCGCTTGTTTTAGTCCATATAGGGCCCTGTTGAACATATAAACATTTTGCTCGTTTCCTTTCTGCTCATAACCTGGAGGTTGATCAATGAAGACTTGCTCATTCTACTCACCATGTAAAAAGGCTGATTTTGCATCAAGCTGATAAATGGGCCGAGAAACCACCCGACGAATGGTGTCATGCCTTGCAACTGGAGCAAACACCGCAGCATCATCAACTCCATATTCTTGTGTATACCCGTTAGCCACCATTCGAGCTTTGTATTTGTCGACCTCTCCCTTCTCATTCAGCTCTGTTTTATAGATCCATTTGACTCATAAGCTCCCATGTGCCATTTTTCTCAATTGCTTCTAATTTTGCATCCATGTCGTTCTTCCATTTTATATCTTTGATAGCATTCTTAAAGAGAATGGGATAACTATCTGCAAACAAAGCAAGATAAGCAATGATATCATTATCAGATAATTCATCTCCAATTACATAGTCTGACATCCAATAAGGTTTTTGTGTTGGCTGTTGAATAATTGGACTCGATGATTGACCTTCAGTTTGTTCACTTGTAGAAATAACTAACATAATACCTTTAGAGGATTGACCTTCAGCTTGCTCACTTGTAGGAACAGCTGACATAATACCTTCCGAGGATTAAATAGCAGAAGAAAGTTTCTCAAACTTATCCTAGACTATATAAGACATGCATAAGAGGGTTTTTATTTTTTATTAATATGTTGCATCCGCTTTTAATAGAAAAGAATACACGCGGCATAAGTTTAAGAAAAACCCTAAATGAGCCATATCCTCTCCTTTTTTATTTTCTCAATCATATACATAAAATTGTTCTGCAGAATCACATATGCCAACCCGTCTCTGTTAAGATTATCAACAGATATACATGGGGAAGATCTAAGGTTCAGAAAATTTTACAAGAGAAAAGAAAGATAATCATATCCTTTTCGATAAAAATTTTAAAATTGTAAGATTTTCTCTCATAAAGGTGTTCCGCATTTAAACTGTTCAGAAAATCTTTTGAGAGTCCATCAAGAAGTGCAGTCCCATCATGTACCGCCCACTTCCTTGATTTTAGGACATGGTGCAATCTTTGCACCAATTCCTTTACGACAAGCAACAACCCACTAAGTCCTTAAAAATAGGAACCACTACCTTCCAGGTTTTAACCATGTAAAATGCCCACTAGCATTCTCAGCATGCACCATACGCTGCCAGTTACGTGCCATGTCACTGCATGCATACGTGCCATGTTGTACCGTTGCGCAAACCTCTGTGTGTTCCTGCAGCTTCGCAAGCGTCTCAGCCTGCATCTTTGCTTGTGCTAGTGCTGCGTGCTACATTGCCCCAACATGCACGTTCCTTTGCTATGTATGCCACGCTCACCTTAGTGTTAGCATACTGTGTTGCACTTAACCTCGAGCATATGTCTCTTCTCAACACCACAAAATGTTGCCAACCCTACTAAGCACTCACGCGTGTGTTTTTCCTTGGTCGCGCATCCCTGCTGCCTCATCTTGGCCTTGGCATGGCACAAGGCAAGTTATGCCAGGCATGCCCAAGTGTCAAGGGCCCAACAAACCCTATATCATTTTACCATTCACATAGAGATCCATCTGCGTATAGCAAACAAACTGAGATACATTTTTCGAAACAATTCCATTTAGTATATCACTCTTGGACAATGAAATATGTGTCCTCCCTTTTTCCAAACCTTGAAATCCAGTGGAAAATAATCTGCATCCCTTCAACGTTTTAGTGCCGATGTCAAATATCTGATTTCCTCTGTTTGGATCTTCCTTCTCATCATCACTTAAATCAATCACCTACCCTTCCATCATCTGGAAAGAAATCTTAATTTCCTCTTTTTTTTTTTTCGAGATGCTTTACAAAATATTGCACTCACTTCTTATCTCTATTAGTCGCTTTTGTTGTTTTTGAACAGAAACATCAATCTGCTTCTCTGCAACAAACTCAAGATGTCAGTTAATTATGCAATGCAATTGTTGCATTACATACACCTACCCATTTTCATTTTGTAAAAGTATGAGAAAAAAGAGCATAATTTGAAAAATATATCTAGAAAGGTGAAGAACAATGAGATTTCTAAGTTTTGCTAATGTTTCTCACTTTTTTTATTTTGTTTTTTATAATTTTTTACAAAATAAAAATGGATGTGCATCCAATGAAAACGAATGCATTATAACATTGACTGGTAAGTACTATATTTTTAACCTTACTCTTGATTGTGTGCCTCATAATTTACACAAATGGTTGCGTAAACGTAGTTATGATAAATTCATAGATTTTGGAAGTTTTTATGATCTCTCCTTTTAACTTATTTGCTGTAATAGAATTTCTACTTTCTTGTCATACATGCAATGCAATCAGAAGATATTGCCCTTTCAATCTGGGATATGTTACAGGTTTTACAAGTTATTTGTTAATAGAAGCAAGAGATTGGGGTTGGCCAATTGGGCCTGCACCTACTTTCGACTTAACCGGCACTGCGGCCGATGCACTCAGTTTGTCACTGCGCTCTCATTGTCACATCAGAGCTGATGGGCTATACATCTTTGTCTATGAGAATGTGGATCCGTAAGTTCGTTTTCAAAAGTGTTATAGAAGATATCATTAGTTCTATAGTTACTTGGGAAAGAGATCTAAACCCTAATATTACAATTCCTTGTGATAAATTTATCTTATTTCATTTTTCTATTAATTTTCTATCACTGTTATCTTTGCATAAGGTAAGTAAAACCATTAAATAAAATAAAATTGTGTTATTCAATTATTTTGAATTGAACATTCTAAATATATTCTACTATAATGTGTTTAATTACATTGAAATGAATATGTTGAAGATTGTTCATTTTTTAACCATCAAACGAAGGACCTATTTCCTATTATTGTGGTCTCATTATTTTAATCATCCCCATTCACTTGAAAGCAAAATTATTTTAATATGTTTCAACTTTTAGCGAAAAAATTTTAGGGTTCGAAAGAAAAAATTATTTAAAATGAAATATACGCAACCCTAACATAAAAAGGATTTACAAATAGATTTAATCTAAAAGATAAATTTTATAAATTTATAATTTTTTTATATTAACTGAAAGTATTAAGTTAAAATCCTCCCATGCTGATCTTAATGGGAGTCGGATTTCGTGCAAAATCTTTCGTACAACCAAATAGAAATTTAAAACAAAAACAAAATAATGCATGTATAAAACAATCTTTTTTTGTGGAGGAAAACGAGTGGTCAATGACGGAGGATTTTTTCTGTTTAAATAAATAAAAATCAAATTAATTTAGTGATAGTCTTTTGGATGTTTGTCTGAGTAATTGAGAGGCCCAAGAGAGAAAGAGAATGGTGTCAGGAGCAGGAGCAGGAGAGACAAACTTTTAGTTGGATAACAAGACATGTCACACAATTCATCCTTTTGAGACATTTTCACATACGTGTACAANGGCTTTTTAGACTCTTATAATAAAAAAGATTTCTTTATTGCTTCCCTCTTCCCCACACCCTCTACTTGGCCTTCGCTTTTAGTTGGACACCAGACACACGTTACTTTGTTGTCTTGTAAGTAAACGAACCTGTCCCTGTTGAGTGCCCTGCCTTTGGGCAGCTTGAAAAATTAATTCAATCTTTTAATTTAAGATTTGGATGACAAATTATTTCAGTCAAAACAACAATAACATGCTTATTTATTACTAATATCTTAAAGAACATAAGTCAAATAATGTTTTANAATTATACTTTTAAAAATTTACAAAAATTAGTTAATCTATTTTTTAAAAAAATTAATAAGACATCAATAATTTAGTCAGTGGCCCGATTTATTAATATTTGGAGATTGGTAAATATATAGACACCCCTGAGGTTTGGTATAAATAACAATCTTATCCCTGTTATTCATAAAGTAACATAGATACCCTCAGAATTGGAAAATATAGGGGTCTTAACCCATAAAAATAGGGGTCTCAATGTTACTTAAAATATCAAAATGGGGATCTTTATGTTACTTTATGAATAATAAGGGTGAGTTTATTACTTAGACTAAACCTTGGGGGTGTCTATTATTTACCCCTTAATATTTGAGATTAATCTTTAATTGTGAACCGATACTAATTTATTAAGATCTAAATTGGAGATTGCCGTAGCTTAAAATATAGACTTCTATCATGGTGTGGAAATAACCAATTTGTAAAATGAATTATAACATATTTTGTAAATCAATTTTTAAAAATTATTGAACTATTAAAAAAGTGTTGTTGAATTTAATTACAGAAATAAATAATTTTCTTACTTTTCGTTATATTTGAAGATTTTAAACAAATAAATTAAAAATTTGAATATAATATACTTATTAAAGATATAATAGGTTTACATGATAGATGTAGTTTTAGAGTTTCTCTTATCGTGCTCCAAGGCATACCAACGAAGGAACCCAAGAAGCAAAACATGCAATTTTGGCAAGGCCAATGGGCAAACATCAGCTGCATATGCAAAGAACCAATCTTAGTTAACAGGAAAGAGGCCGCATAGAGCAAGTCATTCAAAGCTAATTCCCCAACTCAGTACTGAACTTCCACAGATTTCTCTCCTTTAAATACTTTTAATGAATTAATTATTCATTTCGATTCCCATAAAAATCATATCAGGGTCTTCAACCACTGTAAGCCAGACATCTACCAAATCAAAGATCAGACTGAATCTCAGCCATCGGATCTGCTACTGTCGACTCTGTGCGATTGTGAAGTTATGTGAATATGGTCAAAAACTAGTGGGGCCCTTTCCTACAGTTTTTGACAGCTTGGAAAATTCAAATTCCTAAGCGCAGAGAAGTGGGGGCCCGGCTGACAGCCATTTTCCTTACAAAGCCAAACTATTACACGGAGACGTGTTACACGCGCGTCCAAACTGCGAAGACAAAGCATATGAGAAAGAGAAAAATAGTTTTATAAAAACAAAGACAAATATTAGTTGCTATTTTAAAACCTCGGACTTTGAGATTTGGTGTTTGTATTCTCGCTCTCTCTTAAAGGATTCTCTGTGGATTCTGGGGCTTCTGGCACGCCCTAGCTCGATTGGGGTGTTCTTTCAAGCCTGACGCCCGTTCACGCTTGAGAACAAGGCCTTCGTACCACGCGCTTGTGTTTTGCTTTTCTTGGATAGTCGCAAACTGGCAGCTATATGACAAAGGAGCCCGTTTTGAAGAAGCTTTGTAGGGTCAGGCCCCCAAGGGTCAGACTTCGATCCTGATGCATCGATAAACAGGTCAAATCAACATTGATTTTTCTAAATATTTAAATAATAAGAATTTTGCCTTTTTTTTTTAAGAAGAAGAAGAAATAGCAAAACTAGGACTTGCTTTACGTTTTAGTCACTAATATCTTTTTTTTATTATTATAATTAATAACGAGTTACCATATAAAATAAAAATGAGAGAATTTCTCTTACCTCTCTATTAGATTTTAATAAAATATTTAATTATATATTTTTATTAAATTAATATTTATCATTTAAAAATTAACATTATTTTTTTTTAAACTAACACTAATCTCAAAATATTTAGAAGATAAATATAATTTTTTAAAGATTTTTAGAGATAAGTATTAATTTAATAAAAACGTGAAATTAAATATTTTTTTAAAATTTAATTAAAAGATTATTATAATTTCTCCTATAAAATGTCAACTTGTACCGGAAACCTTTCTCGCTACACTTTACTTTATAACTCTATATTTGATTTGAACATAAAAAACATTTAGTTGACCAATTAAATAAAAAAACTAAAATTTAAACACTTTCTCAATTTCTTTATTTATTAATTAAACAACCACTATATCATACTTTAATTTCAATAGAAATTGTATTAGTGCCAACATAAAATGTTATTTTTGAGCTTCTAAGTAATATTATTTTTTCGAAACCATTACTATTAATTCTTAGCATCAGTAATGTAAGAATTCATACAAATATTCGATATATAACATTTAAAACATAAAAAATAGGAGTAGAGCAACTAAGCAAGAGTTTTTTGAATACCCGACCCGGTCAACAGTTTAGTCCGTTGACCAACTGGCTATAGGATGATATTATATTTTCATACATAATAAATGCGAATTAGCGTTAAGAATGTTTATGTGGGTCCACCATATCCAGTCTGGTTTCCCTCGTTCTGATTGCAGCGTTATATCACGAGCCAGAATAAACCTGAAAGTCGTGGGACCAGAGTAGAGAGTGGAGATTATGTCTCCTTAGTTCTTACCAACCCAGCTAGCTTAGTATATAGAGAGAGAAATATCTTTGTTTCCCTCTAAACTGTCTGCAGACTAACTCTGTTGCACGCCCTTACTGAGTCTCTGCTTCTCTGCGCTCTTTTGCTTCTCTTGGAGCTTTTCGATTTGTCCTTCTCTCTCTCTCTCTATCCTTCACTTTCCTCCGTTTTCACTCTCTGATTCTTGCTCTTCCTTCCAAGAAGCAGCCATGAACGGCACCATAAACAGCAAACAGAAGTTAGTAGTTGAAGTTGTAGCTGCGCACAACCTGATGCCCAAAGATGGAGAAGGTTCATCTTCACCATTTGTAGAAGTGGCGTTTGAGAACCAAAGTCTGAGAACTCAAGTCAAGTACAAGGACTTGAACCCCATTTGGAACGAGAAGCTGGTGTTTGACGTTAAAGACATTGCGGATCTTCCTTACAGAACTATAGAAGTCAATGTTTTCAATGAGAGAAGGTCGAGTAATAGCAGGAACTTTCTTGGGAAGGTCAGGGTTTCTGCTTCAAACATTTCTAAAGAAGGTGAAGAAACTCCTCAGTTGTATACTCTCGATAAAAGAAGCTTGTTTTCTCATATAAGGGGAGAGATAACCTTGAAGCTTTACGTCTCCACTAGAGAGGAGATTAAGCAAGTTCCTTTTGGTAATGGAGTTGTCGTCTCTCGTTCCGGTTCTTCTACTCATTCAACGTTTTCAAAGAAGAACAAGAAGATGCAGCAGCAGAGTCCTCTTATGCGAGTTCAGCAGCAACACTTGGGTCAAGAGATGATTAACAAGGCAACACAGCATATTCAAAACCATGCAAAGCCTGTGGAGCCGAACCCAGGTGAGATGAAGCCTGTTGTGATCACTACTGGTCCTGGTCCGGTCATGACCGGCGCTGGGCCCACTGCCGGTGGTGGCGGAGTTGCGTATATACATGGGTCTAGTGAATTCTCTTTAAAAGAGACGACTCCTGACCTCGGTGGTGGTCTTTTGAACAAGGATAAAACTAGTTCTACGTATGATCTTGTTGAGCAAATGCAGTACCTTTATGTTAGAGTAGTGAAAGCTAAAGATATCTCGTTGTTCGGTGGTGGTGAGATTGTAGCTGAAGTGAAGCAAGGGAATTACAGAGGAATCACAAAGAGGGCGAGTTCAAACAACCTAGAATGGGACCAAGTTTTTGCCTTTTCGAAAGATTGTATACAGTCCTCAATGGCGGAGATTTTTGTCAAAGAAAGCAACAAAGATGATTTCTTGGGCAGAGTTTGGTTTGATTTAAGCGAAGTTCCAAGAAGGGTACCTCCGGATAGCCAACTAGCGCCACAATGGTATAGAATGGAAGACAAGAAGGGTGACAGGGCCAAAGGAGGGGAAGTTATGGTCTCAATATGGTTTGGAACTCAGGCAGACGAGGCATTTGCGGAGGCATGGCACTCAAAGGCAGCAAATGTACATTCTGATGGGCTTTGCTCTTTGAAATCCAAGGTTTATTTATCACCAAAACTTTGGTATTTGAGAGTCTCAGTTATTGAAGCACAAGATATTGTCCCGGGCGAGAAAGGGTCAGCAATGATGAGGTTTCCTGAGCTCCATGCAAAAGCTCAGGTGGGGAATCAGTTTCTGAGGACTAGAATTGCGGCGCCTAGCTCAACCAGGAGCTTGTCAAATCCTTATTGGAATGACGATTTGTTATTCGTAGTTGCAGAGCCGTTTGAGGATTATCTGTTGATTACAGTTGAAGATCATGTTGGGCCAGGTAGAGATGAGGTTGTGGGCAGAGTTTTGATTCCAGTGAGTGCCGTTGAGAGAAGATTTGATGATAAATTAGTGGTTTCTAGGTGGTTCAATCTTGAAAGCCATTTTGGAAACCCTGCAGAGTCAAAAGTTATGTCAAGATTTGGGTCTAGAATTCATCTCAGAATCTCTCTTGATGGGGGTTACCATGTGCTTGATGAGACTACGTTGTATATTAGTGATGTTAAGCCAACGGCAAAACAGCTTTGGAAACCTCACATTGGTGTGCTTGAAATGGGCATTCTGGGTGCAACAGGGCTTATGCCAATGAAGATCAAAGAAGGGAAAGGAGGATCTGTCGATGCTTATTGTGTTGCAAAATATGGCCAGAAATGGGTCCGCACAAGGACAGTTGTTGATAATTTGTCTCCCAAATGGAATGAGCAATACACTTGGGAAGTTTTTGATCCTTGCACGGTTATTACCATTGGGGTGTTTGACAATTGCAGGCTTGATAAAAACATGATTAACAACACCGCTGGCCGCGATTCCCGAATTGGGAAAGTCAGAATCAGGCTCTCTACACTCCAATCTGATCGCGTTTATACTCACTCTTACCCGCTCCTCATGTTGCACCCAACAGGTGTGAAGAAAATGGGTGAACTACATTTAGCTGTTAGATTTTCATGCTCTAACCTGCCTAATATGTTGCATATGTACACAATGCCGTTGCTTCCGAAGATGCATTATGTGCAACCTTTGGGCGTGAATCAGTTGGAGAGTTTGAGGTACCAAGCAATGAATGTGGTGTCATCCCGGCTGAACCGAGCCGAACCACCTCTTGGGCGAGAGGTGGTCGAGTACATGCTTGATCATGACTCGCATATGTGGAGCATGAGAAGAAGTAAAGCTAACTTTTTCAGGCTAATGAATGTGATGTCTGGTCTTCTTTGGATATGCCGCTGTGTGGATTCTATGCGCAATTGGCACAGACCAGTATACTCTGCCATGTTTTTGGCATTTTTTCTCCTGCTGGTTGCCATGCCGGAGCTCATAATCCCTGCCATATTGTTCTGCATGTCACTTGTGGGACTTTGGCGATATAGGTCAAGGCCACGCCACCCGCCCCACATGGACACCAAGCTCTCTCAAGCTGAGAGCGTTTTTCCTGATGAATTGGATGAAGAATTTGATTCATTTCCCACAAGTCGAAATGCTGAGATTGTTAAAGTAAGGTATGATCGACTAAGGAGCGTGGCTGGCAGGATCCAAACTGTGGTTGGGGATATGGCAACACAAGGTGAACGTTTTCAAGCATTACTAAGTTGGAGAGACCCGCGAGCCACCTTCCTGTTTGTAATTTTCTGCTTGTTTGCTGCTATTGGGTTCTACGCTGTGCCATTTAGGATGGTGCTGGTTTTGTGGGGGCTTTATGTGCTGAGGCCACCACGTTTCAGGAGCAAATTGCCTTCTCCAGCTTTGAGTTTCTTTCGGAGGTTGCCTTCGAAAGCCGATATCTTGTTGTAGACACAACGCGGCTAGCCGACATGGGCGTGTGTGTATGGATATTTTGGATATATACTATATAGTGTGACGTCTAATGATGCTTAGGATTTCATTTCTGCTTGTTACTTTTAGTTATGTTTGTAGGGAAACCAATTTGCATATTTAAGAAGACATTATGTGTAACTTCTCTANCTTCTTTCAGTGCCTGTGCTTATTACATCTTTCTTTTGGGGGAAATGCAATAACCCCCCAATTAAATTTTAAGAAAACATTTAGCCTCACACTTTTACTAAACTAACCCTTACCCTCCAAATACCCCAAAAAAATTAACACTTACCCCCCCAAATATTTGGGGGGTAAGTGTTAGTTTTGAGAAAACAGTGGTAATTTTTTAAAGGATAAATGTTAGTTTAGGAAAAATGTGGGGTTAAGTGTTTTCTTGAAATCTAATTGGGGGGTCAGAGAAAATTTCCCCTTTCTTTTGTAATTAAAGTACCTCTTATTAATTATTTGGTGTCTTTTCTTATTTATTTAGTTATTATCAACGGGCCGCATTAACAGCTCGCCATGCAAATGCTACATAGAAAAGGNCTCAAGGCTTTTCCCATTAGTTTTCACTGTTAATCTAACTATTGACTGGTTTTGACTTTTACAAAGATATTTTTGTCCTTTGGTCAAGATTAATTTTTAATAAAAGTATTATTAGTTTAAATAATTAATTTTATTTATTTAATTATAGATTATGTATTTAGTAAATTTAATATTAATTAGGAGGATTGCAGCCCAGCCCAGCCAAGCCATCCTCAGATATCATATATCACTATTGTGAAAAGATGATGGTGAAAGTGAAGGAGTGAATCATGTTTAGGGGGAACGAAGGAAAAGTTTTAACGCGAGTTTTATATGGAACTTTACCACCGTCCATGCTTCCGATTATAAATTTATAAGCTTACACATCTATGGTGACGGGCAAAAGTTGTGGCACAATATGAACTTTATAAGTGGAAATAAATGGGTAAAAATATCGGAATATTTACATTTGGATCCTATAAAATTTAAAATGTCATTAACTATATCTCACTTAAATATAAAATTAACACTGACCTGCCAAAATTTAACTTCCGTTAATTATACTTAATAGTATTATAGTAAAACTTATGATAAATACATAAATATCCTTCTAATATATTAAAAAATAATAAATTTATCCCCTTAATTATAAAGTCGCATAAATATCTCATTTTTTGTAATCCTTTGAAAATAATTAACATCATGAAGGCATTATCGATATTTTATTAATTAAAATAATATAAAATATCTAAAAATTAATCAAAATATTATAAGAATTTATAAAAAAATAACAAAAATATATTTCATAGACTAAATAATATTTTTAAAATTTAAACAATTTACTAAATAATTTTACTTACTAAAATTACTTAGTTTTTAGTAAATTATTTACTTGCTTAATTTATTAAAATTACTTAATAAATTTGTTAAATTTATAAATATTACTTAGTAAACGAAATATATTTTTGTTATTTTTTAAATTATTATAATATTTTTATTAATTTTAAAATATTTTAATAAATAAAATTTAATTTTTAATAAATAACTTACTTGCTTAATTTATTAAAATTATTTAATAAATTAGCTACATTTATAAGTACTATTTAATAAATAAAATATATTTTTATTATTTTATTATAAATTCTTTTAATATTTTTATTAATTTTTAAATATTTTAATAAATAAAATATCGATAATATCTTTATAATGTTAATTAGTTTTAAATAATTAAAAAAATAAAGTTTTTATATAATTTAATAATTAAATAGATAAATTTATTATTTTTTAATATATAAAAAAATATTTATATATTCATCTTAAATTTTACTAAAATACGGTTTAATATATCTAAAGAAATTAACCTAAAAATATCTACCCCGCTGATACATGAGAAAGGAAATAAATGCACTCGTGAATGTTTAGGACGCCAATGATACCACTATGATGTCATGTTAAATTTTTTATTTTATAACTACATTACATGTTACAATTTTTATTCCACTGTAAACTCTTGGTCTTGGCAGGAATAAGTCAACCACTGTGATTGCATGTTGGCGCTGACAGCTACAAAAATTGAGTATAAATATTAACTTCACCGGCAGTAAGTCCCCACTATAAAGTAGTTCCAGAGCTCAGGCAGGTTCTGGAACTGACAGCGACCAATCAAGGTTACCAGTAGTACAAATAACACAGGTGATCTCATAAACTATTGCATAACTCCTGCAATAGATTTATAAATCCCCATTTTGGTTTTTGACTTATATTTTGAGCCAGGATAGAGATCAGTTACATGCAAAGTAATGCAGTATCAGCCCAGTTTTGAATGCTTCAGTTGAAAGCTATGATGTTTGGATAGAGATTAGAGACCATCGCATGAGCTTACCACAAAGGAGTGATGAACTCTAAGAACAAATATGGACCAATGAGCTAACTGTGCATCACTCTTGGCCTTTCCCCAATTTGTTCTTTCCGAATACAATAGAAATTGTAAGGTAAAATTCAGTCACCATCCACGGTGCAGCTCAAACATAGTCCAGTGACTGTTGAAAGTATAGAAAAAAAAAGAATTAACATAACACTGTAAATAAAGTGGTGATGACCACTTGTGGTGTTCTTGCATTGACATCAAAGATAAGTGACAATGGAGGACACAAGAGGCTTATGTGCTGCGAATTTTGGGTAACGAATCAAACTTGCATTGGAATTCCACTGTCATATTGTTTGTGAGCATTAAGGTTGCATTTAAAACGTCCAGTGTGGGATGAATTCGCTTCTAGGAAAACGAACTTGAAGGAAAAATGATTGTATTGTTTCATGTAGTTTCGCACCCTTATCCTCCAACATCTTTTTCTCTTAAATGATCAGTTTTCGAATTTTAATAGCCAAAATATTGAAAAGAAGAAGTTATTTTTTCTACTTAATGATATAGAATCAAATTTGAAATTAGAAGTGATTGATATTGAAAGAAATTAAATTACATTATCTATTCAATCAGAGGTTGGCAGGAGTTGGGTGTAGAAATAAGTTGTAAATAAATATTTATTCAAAGGCATATTTGAGTGCACATAATTCTAAATTAAAACAGATAATTGTTTTCATACTAGAGCACAAATTACAAAAAGAAATGCATTCATGCGAGGAAATGTAAAAAAAAAAAAACACTTATTTTTTGTTTACCTTTAAAGAAATAACCAATATATTTTTATTAAATATTTATTTTGATTTGTTAAATAATCCAAGAGTGTTTGATAATTATCGAACCATATTGTATAAGGGTCTAACAAGATGATGAGTTTGTTTTAGATGTCTTATTTGGAGAATTTAATATATATTCTTGATTAAAAGGATTTGAACATGAGTAATACTACGAGTACAATGTTTGTATCCCAAATTGATATGATATCAAGTAAATTATAAAGTGAATAAATCAATTAATTTTTATATATTTATTTTATCATTCACTCGATATTATATCAATTTGGATACAAACTTTCTTCTTATAAGATTACCCTTTGAAAATATAATTAAATTCTGGGATTATATTAAAATAGTTAAGATTTTAAAATTATTTATTACCTAGTCAAATTTTTTAGCCCGTAACTACTCTAGTAATGGACAATAGCCCGTTATCAGGTTACGCGAAAATGGGCCAATGGGCCAGCACCAATAAGTTGACAATCACACAAATTTTGAGCCTGCTAAATTCCAATTTAACCCATTTCATTTGATTATTTCTCATCATTAATCTATTTGAACATCTGAATGTGTAGTAGTGGAGTGGTGATTTTATACGTTGGCGAAGAGCGGTGGCGATATCTCTAGTTTCTTCTTCACCTTGAAAGCTCTAGCTGTTGGATTAGCGCCTCAACTCAGCAATCTCTGTCGAAATAACACAACAGAGAAATGGCACTATGGATGGAGGCAGGCTCAGAACCAAAAACCGACAGCGAGATAGCTGACCTTGAAGCTATTGCTGCCATCAAAGAGTCTGCTGCCCTTGAACTCAAGGTCCCCCTTAACCTGGGAATTTCTTCAAACGCATTCCAGACGATTTTATTTAAGCTCGTTTTCAGTTCTTATATAACTTCTTCAATGAACCATAAGCAAAAATATAAATGTTAGGGAAGCTGGTGCTGTTGCCTATAAATATATAATTATGAGATCATGGCACTGATAATTTTTTTTTTCATTTTTTTTAATTGTCTATTTTGGAAGAAATTGTTATTGGATTTCTGGGTTTATAGTTGTTTCATTGGTGTTGCAGGAGAAAGGTAATAACTATGTTAAGCAGGGTAAAAAGCATTACTCTGATGCTATCGATTGTTACACAAAGGCGATAAATCAGAATGCTCTAAGTGACTCTGAAAACTCAATTTTATATGCAAATAGAGCCCATGTCAATTTACTTCTCGGAAATTATAGACGTGCTCTCACAGATGCTGAAGAGGCAATCAAACTGTGCCCAACCAATGTTAAGGTAGTTCGTTATAACATGTTCAGTTCTCTTCCAAAGTTAAGTTTTATGGTATAATTCGTATACTGTTCAAGTATATTTACTGTTGATTAGGCGCATTATCGGGCAGCCAAAGCATCTTTGTCATTGAATTTGTTCAATGAAGCAAAGTTATTTTGTGAAAATGGATTTGTGCGGGACCCAGAGAATAAGGAACTAAAAAAGCTTGCTGGGGAGATTGATTCGCGGAAGCAGGAAGAAGAGGAGAAGCAGGCTCAAGTTTCCAAGGCTGTGTCAGAGGCTAAGGTTGGATTATTGGAATT
Source organism: Bursera palmeri (assembly GCA_026225775.1). Lineage (NCBI taxonomy): Eukaryota > Viridiplantae > Streptophyta > Magnoliopsida > Sapindales > Burseraceae > Bursera > Bursera palmeri. The sequence continues at coordinate 47,104 of JANKKB010016654.1, forward strand.
TATGAAACAAATTCTCTGTCTGATAAACTTAGGCTTATATTCTTTCTTCATTGAATTTGTGTAGAACCTTCAATCTGCAATTGAGAGTAGACGCTTGAAGATTGGGAAGGCAATGTTTCAAGAACTTACCGGATTAAGGAAGCCAGTTTTAGATAAAAATAATATTCTTCACTGGCCAGTTCTTCTTCTGTATGCAGAGGTTATGTCCAGTGACTTCATCGAGGACTTCTGTGAGACTGATATGTTTGCAGCTCATCTTGATATGATATCCGTGTTTTAAGTGCCTTTTTAGCAAAAAAAAAAAAAAAAAAAAAATTCACCAATTCACCTTTTNCCAAAAAAAAAAAAAAAAAAAAAAAATTCACCAATTCACCTTTTATTTTTTATTTTTTTTTCCACTTATATGGATATTGATATACATCATTTTGCATAATACAATGTATGCCTTTAGATATTTCTGCAATTTGTGATGTCCTTAGCTATCAAACATGTTTTCAGAAAGTAGTCCACCATTGCCTTGGGACAAAGAAAATAACTACACCCGTGATGCTGTTGAACTGTACTATGAGGTAACCACTTCTTTCCGATTCTTATTTGGTTGAATTTTGAGTCTGATTTTTTTTTTAAATGATTTTTAGTTTTTAGTATATACAGAAAGAACTTGCTTCTTCAAATTGAACGTTGCAGCAAAAAAGTCCTTGTTTCTGGATTTCTTTTTTGATTTAAAAACTATGTGATTCCTTGGCTAAGTTAAATTCATTTATATGTTTGATTATGCCAACTTTATAAGTTGGGATTACTATTATAATCTAAGATAACTTCAATTTACGAAACTGAGCATTGTGTGGCATGAAAAAGTTTTAGAGATTTTACTTGGAAAAAGATTATGAGTATCCTACTAATAGTTTTACCCTTTTTTTTTTCACTTGGTAGAATCCATCTGCATCTTCATTGGTGGCTTTTATATGTTCCCTTATTTTGAATTTTTCTCTTCTTGATATATCAGGTTGGTTCTGGAGTTTGTTTACCAAAGACAAAACTTCTTCGTTATCTCCTTGAGGGGACTGCTGGTGCTAATGTGGAAAGCACTGAGGATGAGGAGAAGGATGGAATTGATGGTTCTGCTTCTGACTTCTCTGCAGGTGGGGATTCCTTTCTGTTGTTCTAAGTGAAAGGCAAACATATGGCCTGGATTTCTTTTATTTAAGTTATGAGGGGCCATCTTGTTGGTTGTATCTGACCATAAATGGTGTAGCTTCAAGTCTTTATATAGTTTGTTGCTGCGGTTTCTTTCATTAGTGAAGATACTCATTAATTCTTCGTCTAATAAATTTCTTTGCTGAAATAATCATGTCTGTCAGCCAATTTATATTAGATTTTTTCTACTATCACACTTTGTGATATAAAGCTTTTTATGCTAGATTTTTTTTACTCTATACTTTAGCTTTTAGTTCTGCTGCTATTTGCAACCGTGTTCATTATGTTAAACAAGTTAAAATATCTGTCCAAGTTGTTTGTAATGTCTTATCTGCTATTAATGCTTATAGAGATCATTAGTGTATTGAATATTTATGTACATCAACTTTTATTATTTGTCATTCCTCAGGTAAAGGCTCTTCCAAATGGGTTAAAGTAAATGAGAAAAAGAAGCTCTATGATGTCCTGAAAGAAGCTAACTTCATCATCCCGGGAATACCGGGTTTCTCTATTTTCTTAACAAAGCAATTTAATGCATTTTCTCTTTATGCACATAGCTGCATTAACATGTTGCAAGTGAAAATTTTCTTTATTTTCTTATGGTCTTCATTGTCATTGCAGTCTTTTATGTTGTTTCAAAGACATCCAACTTCTATAAAGAGTTCAGAGCCGGCAATTGGACTCCACCACCATGAGTGGATAATCAAGGAACTACTAGCAACATGTATCAGTCGAAAGATATATCTTGTTGATGATGAAGCATTGCTGATAAATGAGCCCAAAAACTCCCATCTTCATTGAGTCTTTTGCCGTAATGTTCATAGCTCCACAAATTAACCTGTACACCAACATCTAGAACATTGAAGGCATTGTTTGCAAGGCCATAAGTTCATTGTACGTTTCTTGGAGGATTAATCATTAATGTATCAACAGTAGTTTAGGTTGTACTACTTTCTGAAGGATAATACTTAAAATTTTGGAAATTAAAAGGATTTCAGTTATCGTATCCATGTCAACTTGGTCGAAGGTCATTTTAATGGCCACTCATCATCTTCAAATTCTCTTTCTTTGGTTAAGAGCTAGGCGGCTTTCTTATTCTATGGGTTAAGAGCGAGGCAGCAACTTTTTTTCATTGCGCTGGTATATTTATCGGTTAACTGCGTACATAATCAAGTTTATGAGGGTTATTGAAATTTAATTTATTTATTTTTATTGTCTTGCTAACTAATGAGTTGATAAGTTATTGAGTGCCTCACTGATTAGACATAAGGGTTGACAGACCAGATGGTGGTGTGGTTATCCAATTTTAATTATATGGTTATTGAATTTTATATAAGTTGATAAATGATTCAATCGTTTGTTACTGTAGATGACAACCCAATAAAAACTACCTTTTCAACTCTTTGCAACTCGTCTAAGAAGGTATTTTTGTCATTAAAATCTTGTTTAACTAAATAATAAAAAACAGTATTATTATGGGTATAAAATTTGTATCTGAATTAAACTGTAATATAGTATGATGTAAGTGGTAAAATAAATTTATTAATATTTATTATTTATTTTATCATAATATCATATTTATTGTTTTAATTGGCCGAAATTTCTTATTTTTAATTATTAATTTTTTTAAAAGATGAAATTAATCCTGAAAAAAGACAACTGGCGCTTCAGTTAAGAAGAACTTTGATACCTTACGTTTGTCTTTCCGATAATTTGATAAGCATCGGAGTCTTAAGAGCCCCAATAGAGCGGGAAATCAGTTACGACCTATTCAACTCTGGGATCTCTCAGAATCCCCCATTCAAATGGAATCTCTTGCTCTGCTTTATAAAGGAGATCCCTGCTGCATCTCCACTTGTACACACATTCCTTTTTTCCCATCTCTCTTAAGTTGTCTCATTCATGGCTGCTCTTGCCTGCTCTGCTTCCCATCTCGCTCCTTTACTTGGTGGCACTGCCAATGCCAATGCCACTGCTGCTGCAGAATTCATCTGTGGCCGCTTTGATGCTGTCTCAGACAAGTTTCTTGACACTGGCTATGCCATTGACAACACTTACCTTCTCTTCTCTGCCTATCTTGTTTTCATAATGCAGCTTGGCTTTGCCATGCTTTGCGCTGGCTCCGTTCGTGCCAAAAACACCATAAACATCATGCTCACCAATGTCCTTGATGCCGCCACAGGTGGCATTTTCTATTATCTTTTCGGGTTTGCCTTTGCCTTCGGTTCTCCCTCGAATGTCTTCATTGGCAGACACTTCTTCGGCCTGGCAACTTTCCCTTCACCTTCATTCGACTATGCTTACTTCCTCTATCATTGGGCTTTCGCTATTGCAGCTGCGGGAATCACAAGTGGTTCCATTGCAGAGCGAACCCAGTTCGTGTCATATCTAATCTACTCATCATTCTTAACTGGTTTGGTTTATCCGATTGTCTCTCATTGGTTCTGGTCAGCTGATGGTTGGGCTAGTCCTGCTCGAGTTGATAGTCTCTTGTTTGGAAGCGGAGTCATTGATTTTGCAGGATCTGGGGTTGTTCACATGGTTGGCGGCATTGCTGGTCTCTGGGGTGCACTCATTGAAGGCCCTCGGATTGGTAGATTTGATCATGCCGATCAAGCTGTAGCTCTACGCGGACACAGCGGTACACTTGTTGTTCTGGGCTCATTCCTTTTGTGGTTTGGATGGTATGGATTCAATGCAGGTTCCTTTTTGAACATCATGAAAACTTACAACGGAGAAAGCGGATCTTTTTATGGGCAATGGAGTGCTATTGGAAGAACAGCCATCACAACAACGCTTTCTGGATGCTCAGCTGCACTCACTACCCTCTTTGGTAAACGCTTGATTGCTGGTCACTGGAATGTGACTGATGTTTGCAACGGTTTGTTAGGTGGGTTTGCTGCAATCACTGGAGGCTGCTCGGTTGTCGATCCATGGGCAGCAATCTTTTGTGGGTTCGTTGCTGCTTGGATCCTCATTGGGTGCAACAAGTTGGCAGAGAAATTCAAGTATGATGACCCACTGGAAGCTGCTCAACTGCATGGAGGTTGTGGTGCATGGGGGATTGTCTTCACTGGATTATTTGCGAAGGAGGCTTATGTTAATGAGGTCTATCCTGGTAGGCCAGGGAGGCCATTTGGGTTGTTCATGGGTGGCGGTGGAAAGCTATTAGCAGCTCATATTGTTCAAATTATTGTTGTTACCGGATGGGTGAGTGTTACCATGGGAACATTGTTTTGGTCGCTAAATAAACTAAAGCTACTGAGGATATCAGCTGAGGAGGAATTGGCGGGAATGGACTTGACAAGTCATGGTGGATTGGCATATGCCTTTCATGATGAAAATCACGATTCAACTCGGAAAGGTGGATTCATGATGGCATAGTTTGGTTCCTCTGTTCACTCTGTTGTTTGTCGGATTTTTTGTTTTACTCTCTGTATTTGATTTCAGTTTATAAGCATAATTTTTATTCAGCCTGTACAGTTAGGTTATTGGCATACTTTATTAAACAACTTGGTCTTATAATTTCAGATAAAGTTTCTCAAACTCAGATTGTTGAGACTTTTGTAATATAAATCGGTCAGAATTCGGTCTGTAATGTTTTCAGCTTTCCAATCGACAATATATTCAATCTCTATTACAGGTAACGGAACACACCAGTGTTCTTTATCAACTCAAAACCTTTCAACTCAAGTCACTTTGATAGCGGTAACACACTGCTGATTGTATTATGCCTAGCATAGCTAAAATAATACTAGATAATAGGTGATTATAAGTTTTTATAAACTTTTATGAGTTGAACATCATTAAGCCGGGGGGGGGGGGGGGGGGGGGGC
>JANKKB010016654.1:52186-63227 GCA_026225775.1 Bursera palmeri
ACAACTTTCCTCAACTTTGGTCTGGCTGCTTGTCAGCATCATTATTTGCATCACCATAGTCATAAGCATGCCCACCATGACTTGTCAAATCCATTCCTGCCATCTCCTCCTCAGGTGTGATCCTCAGTAGATTTGCTTTATGTAGAATAAGGAACAATGTCCCCATTGTCACACTCACCCAAGCAAAAACCACCAAAATCTGCAAGACATGCGCTGCAAGGAGCCTTCCCCCACCTCCCATAAACAACCCATATGGCCTTCCAGGTTGACCAGGATAGACCTCATTCCCATATGCCTTCTTGGCAAACAACGCGGTGAATATAATCCCCCAAGAACCACACCCACCATGAAGCTGGGCAGCCTCCAGTGGATCATCATACCGTAATTTCTCCGCAAGCTTGTTGCATCCAATGAGGACCCAAGCGGCTATAAATCCGCAAAGCACAGCAGCCCAGGGGTCAACAACAGAGCACCCACCAGTTATTGCTGCAAAACCACCAAGCAAACCATTGCAAACATCAGTCAAATTCCAGTGACCAACCAGTAACTTCTTCCCAAATAGAGTGGTCAAAGCAGCAGTGCTACCCGCAAGCGTTGTGGTCACAGCAGTTCTGCCAACAGCACTCCATTGCCCATAAGATGAACCACTTTCACCATAAGCTTTCAGGATGTTGAAGAATGAACCAGGATTGAATCCATACCATCCAAACCACAACAAGAATGTTCCCAGGACAACCAAAGTACCGCTATGTCCACGTAAGACTACAGACAGCCCAGCAGCGTCGAACCTGCCGATACGTGGACCCTCAATGAGTGCACCCCAGAGGCCAGCAACTGCACCAACCAAGTGAACCACCCCAGAGCCAGCAAAATCAATTACTCCGGACCCAAACAAGAGGTTTTCACTTCTAGCAGCGCTAGCCCACCCGTCAGCAGACCAGAACCAATGAGACACAACAGGGTACACGAGGCCAGTCAAGAAAGATGAGTACGTCAAATATGCAACAAACTGAGTTCTCTCAGCAATAGAACCACTTGTAATCCCAGCAGCCGCGATAGCAAAAGCCCATTGAAACAAGAAGTACGCGTAATCAAAAGACTGTGAAGGGAACTCACTTAGGCCAAAGAAATGTTGTCCGATGAACCCATTAGAGGGTGAACCAAAAGCCAAAGCAAAGCCAAAGATGTAGTAGAAAAATCCACCAGCTGCAGCATCTAGAACATTTGTTAGCATGATGTTGATGGTGTTCTTGGCACGTACAGAGCCAGCACATAGCATCGCAAAACCAAGCTGCATGGCAAACACAAGGTACGTAGAAAACAAGAGGTAGGTGTTGTCAATCGCATATCCAGTGTCAATGAACTTGTTCGACACCGCATCAAAGCGGCCGCAAATGTACTCTGCCACGGCTGTGGCGTTCACGGCGTCACCCAGAAGATGCTGGAGATGCGTTGCCGAGCACGTGACTGACGCCATTGTAAATTAAACTAATACAACTATATCTGTCCGTGGATGTGTGCTGTCTGCAATTATGAGAGAGAGATGTGCGAGGTATCTAACATTCGAGTAATGGAGTGAGCGGCGAGCAGCGATTTGCTTATAATAGTGAACAACGAGTATAGTTAAGGAAATTATGAGCTATCAACACTTTATAGTTTAGAGCTAATTAAGTAATTAGTGGTGTCTACATAAGTCAAGTGGTTTGTAAGTGTTGGTAAGTGAAGGTGTAATCGAACCCTTGCTTTTTAGATTTTATATTAGGAGCTGATTCACTAGTATTTTTCATTGTTGGCTCGAGGTGAATTTAGATCATCCATCAAAATCTTTGTAACTACACATCAGCCTGTGTCATATTTTACGATGTGTAATCACTATTTAGTTCTACTTTTGTTACATAAGAACTTCGATAGTGTGGAGTGAACTAATTAAGGGTTATGTACTTTTTTTTTATTTAGCATCTTGTTGACATTAGTGGAAAGATGCCTGAATTACACTCTAATGCCTTGGATGAAACTTAATCTTAAAAATGCATACCATATTGTGAAAACCCTGAAGAAGTGAATTTTCAAATTTGTAAACAAAAGATCCTATCTCTCTTAACACGGCAAACATTCTATACCTCGAAAAGGAAAACCCACAAACGACAACACACAAAAGCCTAAAGAGGAAAAACAACGAGAAGCTGGCTAAGTCACCAATTTGAGTTACAAGCAAGATGACTTAATTGGTTCAGAAAACAAATTCAGACTCCGAGATATTCGCATCACATGGGCGGCTTCCGCAATTTCGACCCTTTTTTATCTTTTCCAGTTGCTTTCGTTGGAAATCGGTTCTAAGAAAAGTTAAAAGTCACAATTGCAATGGCCACTAATACAGTAATACGTCTATAAGCCTTCTTTAAACGAAAGTAGTAACTAATCCCACAGAAGCACCTTGACAGCTTCATATATCTGATTCTGAAAGTTACTAAGGCACAAACCAGCACATGACTCGTAGAATCTAGATTATTATATGAACCTAAGGAAAGAATCCACTCACAGAACTGCACAACTTTAGCTCATGATTATTACCATAATATGTATCTTTTGCAAACGTTTAAGACAAAATATCTTTCAAAAAGTTAAAGCAAACGTTCTTATAAGATCATAATAGAGACACACGAATAGTTTTCTTCAGAGAGTCCAGTACCACTTATAAAAGGATGCAATTCCCATGTAGGCCTGAATAGCCGCATCAAAATATGCCCATTTTACAATACATCACCTCATTCATGCATCTTAAGAACACAACGGAGGCAGCCTCCTTCATGCATCAAATGAAATGCTTCGTTGATCTCCCCAAGAGTCAAGTTGTGAGTTACATACTCGTCAACCTTAATTTCCTGCAATATGAGTAATGGACGATAAAAACATCATACGTTCTGCTGAATAATAAATGGAACTCAAATATTGAAATATAGTAGATCACATTTACCTTCTTCATGTACTTCTCTACAAGCCATGGCACTTGTGAACGGCTCTTAAAACCACCAAAGGCTGTTCCTTTCCAAACACGACCAGTCACCAACTGGAAGGGCCGGGTGGATATTTCTTGCCCTGATGCAGCAACACCCACAATAACTGATGTTCCCCAACCCTGCAAGTTTTTTGCCATATAAGAAATGTCTAACATCTACACATCAGTTTATGCCACAAATTCATACACCACTGACCTTGTGACAGCACTCCAAAGCAGCCCTCATCACAGAGACATTTCCAATACATTCAAAACTATAGTCAACACCACCATCAGTGAGATCAACAATGACCTGCTGAATTGGTTCATCGTGATCCTTTGGATTTACAAACTCAGTAACTCCAAAATTTTTTGCTGCAATTTACAATTTGCAAATATAAATAAGCATACAGTTGTAGCCAGGAGTATATAAAGAAAGTAACAGAAGCACGATAAAGTCTGCTTTGACCCAACACCAGCAAAGGGAAAAAGAACCATTCCACATATGTTGTATTCGTGACTTATCAAATGACAAATGGTAAATTATTATATGGTACAGAGATGTACCTGTATCGAACTTTTTGCTGTCAATGTCAATGCCAATTATACGTGAAGCTCCAGCTGTTTTTGCACCTTCTGCAACCTATCATGTTAAGATAAAATCAATAATTTCAAACACCGTTGCATAAGTACAAGAACACTCCTCAAACCTCCTAATGTGCACTAGAAGGTCATACAGGACACTTACAGCAAGGCCGACAGTTCCAAGGCCAAAAATAGCAACAGTGGACCCAGGCTCAACTTTTGCAGTGTTCCAAACTGCGCCAAGACCTACATGACAGCAGGCATTACGAATATTAAAATGATTATATAGAACAGAACAGGCTTAGGAACTTTTAATAATCGAAAATCAGAGGTAGAAAGTAAAATCATCTATCACTGAAAAATTATGGAGGCATAAGTAAATCATCAGTGCAACTAACCACTGATGCACAACACAACGTTGCTCAAAAGAAAAGGAAGTGCATAAGTGGGAAATTAGGAATCTGCATTCTTTTATAACTTATATTGATAGATCTTGCTTGGATAAATAACATTAGAAGACTCTAGGGGCCACAAAGGCTGCAGATGTGATGTATAAACAAGAAGCACCATAAAAGAAGAGAAAGAAACACTGAGAAGGAAGCTAGCACCAAATTCTACTGCATCAAGACTCCAAAAAGATAATTTTTAACCAATCTTAGGCCTGACAAGGTGCTAGAGCACATCAGTGAGAAACAACTATGTAATAACAAGTACCACAATTTCAGAGAATCCATTATATCATTCTTGAACGTGAACCACAAGTAATATCCAAAAATGCAGCGTTACCAAACAACTCAACAGTTTATGATGCTGTATAATATTCCAACTGAAACAGGTAAATCAGAATAGGATTTATGGAATGATCATACGGATAAAAATGCAATCGATCATTTGCTAAGATGATTAAGCACAATATTTTAGATTCATGAGACATGAAACTATGAGTATATGGAAGATTCGAACCAGTAGGAACACCACAGCCAAGGAGGCACACTTTATCTAAAGGAGCTTGTGGGTCAATCTTTGCAACACTAACAGCATGCACAACCGTGTACTGGCTAAATGTGGAGGTTCCCATGAAATGGTATATTGGTTTTCCTTTTACTGAGAAGCGACTCTTGAAATCCTTTATCATGACTCCAACACCTGTGGCTGCCCTAACCTTACCACAGAGGTTTGTCTTTCCAGACTTGCAAAACTTGCACTCTCGACATTCTGCCTGGTAGCAAGGGATGACATGATCACCTGATTGAACTTCAGTCACACCTTCACCAACACTCTCAACAATCCTGTGTAAGAGAAAACAAAAAAATAAATAAATAAAATCTCTTCAGCCTTTAGAGAAGCCAGAAGCTCAATATAGCATGAGATATAAGGAGTAGATACCCAGCAGCCTCGTGACCTAGGATACATGGGAAAAGACCCTCAGGATCCTGCAAGAATAAACAAGTTAAATTCACATCAGCATCAAACCAATAGAAAGCAGCTAAGGGATCATCGTAATAAATAAGAAAAAAAAAATCATAATTATCCATGCGTGAAGATGGTGCACACAGTGAATGGCTACAAATGACACCATCTGTTACCAGGCAGATGAATGATAAACCATGGATGAACAATTAAAAGGTTTGGTTGCAAAAATATCCAAAATTACAGTAGCCTTTCGAAAAATGATCACATTTTCAAAATATTTAGATACCATGATCACTTCTCGACCGTTTGACAGCGCCAGAAGTGGTCATGGTATATAAAGTCTTTTGCAAAAAAGATTATTTTTCAAACAACATAATGGTTCTGTTTAATTTTTTTTTTTTTTTTAGATTCTCTAACTGAAATTGTACAAATATTAAAAAAAAAAAACAAAACAAAACAATTAAAACCACGAGTGAAAAATCTTATAATCAGAAACCCATCTGAACAAAGACCCTAGAACTCACAACAAGCCACTCAAATCACTAAACAATAAAATACCAAAATCTACCAATAACATCACCCACATTTGAATACTAAACAGAAGTTCAAGTAAATGAACACATTACCTTGCCACTCCACGTGTAAGCATCAGTGTGGCAGAGAGCAGCGAAGAGTATCTTGATTCGAACCTCACCAGCCTGCGGAGGGGCTACCTGCACATCCTCTATCACCAATGGCTTGTTGGGTTCCCAGGCCACCGCCGCTAAACAAAACCCAGATCAAAAATCAAACAAAACATCAAATTTTCCCAGAAAAAACATCAACCGATAGAAAGAGAGTACCTTTGCAGGTGATAACTTGACCTTGTGTAGTCATGGTTGAGGGGAAGAGTGAGAGGGAGAAACAAAGTGAGAGAGAGGGAGAATTGAAGCGAAGTTGCTGGTATATGATATCTACGTTAATGAGAGTTGCGAGGCTGGAGCCCGAGATCACACTGTATCCGCATTGAGCTGTCGGCTATCTATGCCTTTAATTATCGACTTATTTTTCTTTTATTTTTTTTTTTTATTGCATTTCTCATTTGATACATCCTATTAAAAGAATATATTCTAATGCTCAATCCAATATATTGGANGCGAGGCTGGAGCCCGAGATCACACTGTATCCGCATTGAGCTGTCGGCTATCTATGCCTTTAATTATCGACTTATTTTTTTTTTTTTTTTTTTTTTTATTGCATTTCTCATTTGATACATCCTATTAAAAGAATATATTCTAATGCTCAATCCAATATATTGGATATTATCACATAATATCGAACATATTTATTATTGAATAGAAAATCATGACATAAAAAAATTTTAGATACAAATCAAAACTTAAACACGTACCTCTCGTTTATCCATTCCTACAATATTCTCAATAAATCAAATTCCACAAGTTTCCAAAACTCACATAAATATTAGAAAATTAATAAAAAATGTCTCCTTCAATTAGGGATGGCATCATACCAATGGGTCGGGTTTAGTATGAACCGATAAATATCAGATCTAGATCCCTAGAAAGTATTCAAACACAAACTTTTTTTTTTTTTAATCTTAGACAGTAAACCATCTCGTTAGGCTTTGATATCCTTTAATTTTACCAAATGTAGAAGACCTTTGTGTCATTCTTCCTTTTGGGTCCTAGTAATGAATGGACATCCACTACAACATAAATAAATAGAAACCCGCATATTTTATAATATACTTAGATATTGTGATTATGTTGATAAGATAGTAATATTTTTTTAGAATTCAATAATTTTTTTATGATTATTATGAACTTTATTATAAAATATCTAACCAAGTAAACTAGCGGTTGAAAAACAATACAATCTATTATAGAAAAGCTAAAGAGATCACACATGAAATTAAATCATGTAATAGATAATGTTAGCATGTTTTTATCACTTCTATTATGGGATTTCCCTTTTATTCATTTAAAAATTGTTAGGTTGGATTGGGTGACTAGAAAGAGCTGAATTAATTAACGGTGAGGCCAAAAAAAAAAATGTTTTTATTCTATAAACTTATTCTAATAGTAAATCTAATATCTATTAAAAGTAAATCTTATGTCGACAATACTCTTAATAAAACCATTTTGCAATATCTGAATTGATAATGGTAAGCGCTTATGAATATTTGCTTTTTGGAAAATTTGCAAATTACATAAACTTCAAACATATACCTTCTGTAAATTTAACTTAGAAATTTAATAATTTTTGTTCCACTTATATTCTGTTGATGCTAAAACATAGCACAGACCCAAAGGTGACACGTGAGATGGGAAATCACGATATGGCTGGTGAATAGCTTCTGATGATTTGGGCTAGGTGACTGTGGTGGTTATGATCAAGGAGAAGGACAAGAAGAAGGTGATAAGAGCTAGGCTTCATGAGTCAATTGGCTTAGATGAGCTTATTAGATGAACGGACTCCAACGAAACGAGATATGGGCTGGAACTTAGTGATAGGTGAAGAGGCAACTTCTGATTGATGGTGGCGGATAGACCTGGTGGGATACATCGGAGACATGTTTCAGGTGGTCTCTGATTCAAAAATGACAACTCTATCTGCAGGGGGACAAGCTTATGAAAAATGAAAAGAAAAGCTCGAGAGAGCCTTCTTCTTCTTGAGATGACGTGCTTCATGTGGCTTCCATAGAGGTGCTTCTAGTAAAGCATAAACCATAGAAATGTCTTCTTAGGGATTGACGAAGATAATCTCCCAAAAAAAGAATCTCATGTATCATAGGCATAATGGTGTTTCTAAGGCTATTTCACCAATTGACCTAGATCATGGTCCCATGGATCTTCTAGATTATTATTGAGTGCCTCCATAATCCTAATTTGTACGTAATTTGGGACTGTCATGTGTGGCATTGTTTCTTGGTCATTACCATTGGCTCGTGGTCATAAAAGTCAAATGGTTGCTTACCACCAAGATGGGGCAAACTTGATACGCTTTTGGAGATGCTAAGTCCATGAAGTGATGCATTCGACAACGTGGACGTAATAGGATCCTGATGCATCTTGCATAATGAGGTATGGTTTGATGGCACCTTCTTCTTCGTTGGTGATTGTGATGAGATTGATACTAGGTATGGAGTTCTCCCACATTTTGGTAGATGGATTAAGAACTCAGTTGATGGTTTGTCCACCTCAAGCATCTCTCATTTGCTGCTGGCTATGATGAGGTTGATGCTAGACATCAAGTGTTAAAGATATACCCTAGGAGTATGATATTTTCTGTATGTACATCAACTAAAACAAACAAATAAAAATATTTTTGTTTATTCAATTGGGTATTCTCCCTTCTATCTCTATTAATATCAAATATCAAGGTTTAAGAGCTAGTATAATAATAAAATCTCTATTTATATGAGGTGGTCATATATAAAAAATACAAAACTTTACTATAACTCAACTATAATTCACAACATATAAATTGAGTTGGGCTTTCTGTTTGGACAAGGTTGTTATATTGTTTGTCTTTGTGGGGATGATGAGTCTTACATTATTAAAGTGGAGACTTTGGGGCAAAGACACTTTGCATTATAAACGCATTGAATAGAAGTTATGTAAAGTTTATGTCTCAATGTAAATACAGTGATAAAAACATAAACTACACAACTATCTTAATTCTGAGTGGGTGGTGTACCTCTGGTTTGCCGGCCATCATCTTTGATTAGAATAAAGAGTGAGATATGTAATATAAAGGTCAATATATTGGCTAGTTGGGATTGTAAGATATGTACGTTAGAGAATATTATTTTATGATATGGAATTCATAATTTCGTGACATTTAAGGAACACTTCTTTAAGGGTGTTACAGGGTGTTGACTGATAAATTTTAGCCGAGTGTTTAATAGAGATAGTTCATTAGACTTATTGACTCATTAGATGTAAAACTGGACTTAAGGAACAAAAATATAATTTTATTGGTAAAACGGTAGTCGAATCTAATTTTAATTATCAATGTTCTGTGAAGGCATTTGTGTAATCTTGTTGTTCAATGGGTGAACTTTAAAAAATAATCTAATTAGATTAAATTATTAAGTTTTCTCCTAAAAAAATTATTTAATTCAAGAGTGTAATTTTAAGCCTTTAGTGGTTACGACCAGAGTTAATTGATAAAGTCCACTATATTTATTGATTAGGAATAATCTAATTACGATAAATAATTTTTGAGCATTTTAATAATAAATTTTTTTATGGAAAAAGTGAGTGCATAAAGTAAATATTTGGGCGTAAATAGTTTCGATCTTTAGATAATTCTTTTATAAAAAGATCTTCAATTTCTAGTTGATATGCAAGAAGTTAGATGAATAATGGATTAGTATATTGGATAATTTTTATTTTTATCTTTTACTAAAATATATTTGAATTTAACTTGAAATCTGAATCAAACTTTTATATATATATATATAGGTGGAGGCAATAATTGTAGACCCACCTTTCAAATATGTAAAAAGTTTGGATACTCTGTTGTAGTATGCTACTATATAGAGCAAATTTCACAAACATGGGATAGAAACCAATATAAACACTAACCAAAATGGCCAAAATTTAACAATTTTTTTTGCTGCTCAAAATTTTTAGCTGCTGAGAGTTGATATATATGTCGACAAAGGAGCAACCAATGATCACATTAGTGTTGATCTTGGAAAGTTATCTATCAAGAGTACACAGATAGGAATTCCCTGACCAATATTGTTGATGTAAAACAGCAGAGCATATCACACTTCTGTCACTTTAAATTGCAAACTGAAAACATTGTATTTCAGCACAAAAACGTATTCTGTTTACCCAAAATCATCAAAAACTTGTTAACCAGATATAGTTTATAACATCTAGTCTTCAAATATTTGTCAGAGTTTCATTCCTATTAATGTTTTTTGAAGGAAAGGAAACTCATCAGGTTTTGCTGCATGGAAAAAAAATAAAGATGAACCCTATTAGCTGCGTTTAATTTCCATCAAATTCACCTATCCTAAAAGTCATTCCTTTCTAGTTCAAGTTGTGTTCTCAGTTAAAGTTCCTCAACAAGTGATCAAGAGTCCATAAATTTGTAAAGAGTTGAATTCATTTTAGTTCTAAGAATTTAACTTCCTCAGTGCTCAAACCAAATGAAATTCTGGGATCATATGCACATGAAAAGAAATGTCAAAATTGAAGGAAAGCACAGAGTCAAAGTGAAAATGGGACTAACCCTAGTAGCACATGCTACAATGCCGTTAAAATATTGGCCCTTTTTTTTCTTAATAAACAAACTTTCCGCACAAGCTTTTAATAGACTATCACCTCAGCAAAAACTATTCAACAAACTCCTGATTACAGTTCCTACAAAATCTTTGGTTGTTCGTGCTTTACTTAAAACAATTTAAAAGCATATCTTGAAAATTTGTTGTCTAATAACCATTTTAAACAATATGTAAAAAGTAAAAAATTAATATAATCTATTTTTAGAGCTTGATTCTGAATAGAAAGAAATTAAAGAAGATAACGCCTTTAGTACATTACTCTAATAATAAATAAATTGACGTTTAAAGTAATTATTCACATTATAATGGCAGCTTTTGGTATGACAATAGATGCTGGACCTTGGAAAGGTTCGATTCTAGAGAGAAAAGGATTATACTTCTGACATAAGATAATAAGAATAAAAGAGTATCGTTCCACCTCTCTTATTAGCTATAACTTTTAGTACGATGGTCGGCGCTTGACGAAAGCATAAATAAAATTATTGGTAGATTGAAAATTATTTGTAGACAAAGCTAAAACCAGTCACGTGTTATATAATGTTGGTTGGTTTTCGACAAGAGGTAATAGAATTCAGCACGCGGATTATATGGTTTGCTTTTTAATTAACGCATGCAGTAATTGAAAGGGTAAGTCACGTCATTGCTTAGGTTAGGTTGCCATATTTTCCTTTCGGGGTAAATACATAGACACCCCCAAGGTTTGGTCTAAGTAACAAACTCACCCCTGTTGTTTATAAAGTAACATA
>JANKKB010016659.1:0-11179 GCA_026225775.1 Bursera palmeri
GTCATGATCTCCTCGATTACAGAGAATTGTTGGCTCGAGATCTGATATGTATATCGTTATTAGGGCAGACACAGAACCAACCGTAGACCTCGTACGTGATATCCGACATAGGATTTAATTACATGAAACTACACCTGATGAAGGTTCATATATCTCAAGGATATTTTCGAAGAATTGGATAGACACGGTGCTTTGATAAAAGCTAACCATGTCTTGTAAATTGGTAAAGCACGATATGCTTCATGTGCATATACATATGGTCTGGTAGACACGATTTACTATCAACATATTCGAAAATCTAATAGGTCGAACACCGAAGACTCACCAATGAAGAATTGATAAGAGAGATGAGGATAAAACTAATCTGGGATTGATTTGTATACTTTGAGGGAGATGAGACTAATTTGGAATTAGTCACCGAAATTGTCCTCGTGGAGTAAATTTGATTTTTCTACAAATTGATAATGGACAAATTTACACATATTAGATATGCTGAACATATTGGATGTGTTAAAATAATTGTAAAATATATATTAGACTTGGATGTCTAATTTGGGCTTAAATAGGCCAAATTATTTAATTTTGGGAATTAAATGAATTTGGGCCAATTATGTGCTTTGAACACTATTAATATAAATTGGATTTAAATTAGACAAAGCCCAAACATAAAGCCCATTAAACATGAAGGAAGGACTAGTTTGCAAGATATGTAAAATTAGAGGGCTTTTTGGAAACGAAAGGCATTCATTAATGGCTTTTTGAAAATTTGCTATAACCTCTATGTATTTAAGACATGTGTAATGGCTTATTAAATAAGCCATTCAATTTTCATCTCCTTTCCTTTATCTCATTGCGGAATTGTTCCTCTCTCTCTCTCTTGAATTTTTCTTCAAAAATTCAACATTAAAGCTAACACTTAATATCAATTTCAAGGTAAGGTGTTTCTAGCCATTAGATGTGCTTACTTTCTTGTATTTGTGTAGGTTTTGATTGATTTGATCAAGCTTAGAGCCAAGAAATACCCATTTTAAACTGGAGTTTTTKTKAGTTTTCTTGCYATCAAACCTACTCTTTTACTTCTTAGATGTTGATCTTGGGCATGAAATTTAACAATCATAACTCTTAGCTCAGTGTTGTGGATTTCAGTTATGAGTTTGATCTTTCAATGGATATCACAAATCTCCATAGACTATTCTACATTAGGAACAACAGGTGGAATTTGACCAGGATTAGGAGGTACATTGGGTTAAACATGGGAGTATGATGCATGGGCAATTGACTCAGCTACAAACTCAGGTTCATGTTGATTTCCCCTCTTTACTTCTCTTACTCATTTCTCCAGTCCAATTACAGGTCTCATACGTGGTCGGCCACGTGAACTCATACTTGTAACTCACAAAAAACAATAATGTTACTCATTAACAAAATCATATGGAAGACATGCATAAATCTATAGAATCTATAACCTTGCTCTGATACCAACTGACATGACTAGTCTCAATAATTATTGTTTATAGGATCCGGATGCTCCTATAAAAATAATAACTGAAATGAATCTTACCACATATGGACTCGATATGCTTTCATTTCACAACTCTAATACTAAATAAAATCAAAATAACAAAATTCTATTGAAAAGCTAACAGAGTTTCCCTTTTTTTTTTTTTTTTTATAGGTTCCTCATTGCATTAATTCACAAAACACTTCTAAAAATCCATAACTCAAGTATTACTGAGATTCCTCGTCTCTTTCACAAAACAACTCATATCCAACATCAAAGGGGCCTCAGACCCTCCACAATATTATAATCACAATTATATCCCCCTCGAGGTGCACCTGCTCATCGGCCATCGCCTAGAGGTCCAAACTTAACGTATTATCTCGGTGTAACATTTTACTCCATTGGGCCTCAAGAGGTAGGCCCCACCCGATTTTGTTCATAATGGAAGCGTCTTGCCACGCATGAACCCAAGTCGGTCAATTGTACTCATCTTGAACGCCTTGAACCTATAAGGTATTGGGTTCAAACGTGGGGGAACACATCCATTGTGAATAAAATTCGGTGGAGGCCACCTCTTAAGGACTGTGGGCGCAAAGTGCCATGCCAAGACAATATGTTAAGTTTGGATGACCTAAGGGGAGAAATATAATCGAAAAGAGTAAGCACTAAAACTCCGTGAGTGAATATCAATTTTAAAAATAAAACATATCTTTTCTAAAAAAAATATATATATCAACATTGAATATGAATTTATAAACTTTACATGTTGTAAAACAAATATTGTTCATGCTATAAATATGATACCGATATTAAATAACATACACTGATGTGAATTTAATGAAATGTAAATCAATCATGAATTAATATAATCTTTGCTAGACTGAAAACCACACCAAACTAGTACCTAAGGAATATAACTGTCAATATCTAGTGGAACAACATTGTTACATAGGCAGAGTAGGGAAAAATCTCATAATCTGTCAATACACGGCGAGATCTAACATTACACGGGCAGAACAATAAATTTTTCATATGCATGTGCAGAGCACTAACTATATATTGTACTGGGGGAGGGGGAAAACTGTCATACCTGGCGAAAAACTCATTACACCGACAAAGCTCATGAAAATCTCATCTCTAGGGGAGGGTATAAGTATCATATATGGTTTGAAAATCACTTCACTTTCTCGTTCAATATACTATCAATTTTATACTTAATAGCATTATAAATTCATATTTTGATATCACATCAAAATCTGATAATTTCTGGAGATAATTCTAAAAGTCGTTTATATGAAATCTATTCAAAGCTTATAATACTTTATAATACAATTACAATCATTCATATTTAATAAATATCATAACAAATAAAATAATATTTTTTCAACAAATATTTAAATAATATAATTTTATCTACTAATAACAAATTGAATATAAATTTCACAAAAATAATTTAACAATTTGAAAAGTATCTACTCACAAAATATGGTTCTCAAATTTATCTAACTTCCAAATCATTTAACTGCTCTCTTAACCGATCTCTACCTATAACAATGGTTTCAAAATAAACGATCTCCACCTATAACAATGGTTTCAAAATAAATATTAAACTCAAAATAAACTAATAAAATAAAAATACTAAATTCATCAAATATCTTACCAAACTACTTGAAAACACATAAACCAACAATACTTGGTTGAAACTTGGACAACAACAAAAATAACTAATGGGGGTATTGGCTCATTCAATGAATAATAAAAGTGTGGTCCAAGGAAAATAATTGATATTAATTTCCTTGGGTCCACGGTTATTTCACTTGTCTTCTTCAATCTTACAAGATTATACATATATGGTGCCCACTTGGTTCAAAATTAAACTTTTGCGCTTAACTTATCTGCAATATAAATATTTTTAAATGTATGAAGGCAAGTTTTGAATTTATAAACTTTGTTATAATATATGTCTCATGTATACTTATTTGATAGCCTTTAATTATGCAATGGTTGAAAATCTTTTCGATTTCTGATAGCCTTATCTCATCTGCATGCAGCTTTTACGATCAACGCGCTACTTTTTTATTAATCTGTCATATATTTATATTGATTATGCCTGGTGGTTCCAGATGTTAGCGGCAGATTTCATGATAATTA
The DNA here is from genome assembly GCA_026225775.1 of Bursera palmeri. Lineage (NCBI taxonomy): Eukaryota > Viridiplantae > Streptophyta > Magnoliopsida > Sapindales > Burseraceae > Bursera > Bursera palmeri. The sequence goes on from JANKKB010016659.1 coordinate 3,653, forward strand.
AGAGAGAAGTGTAGTCGTATCCGAGGCAAAGTTATAAACCCTGAAAGCTCTTAACTTGTGCTAATGCAAATCTTTGTTTAATTTCTAACGAAAATATAAAGTTGCTCCCCATCTGGGTAGGCTAGCTAGCCGTCACTCTCTTTTGATGCAGACAAACAGGGAAGATGTGTTTTACCTTAATGAACCTCTCATTCCTGAAGATGAGACACATCATAAGCTAGAGGATGCTGAGTCTGAGATTGATCTTGAAGCAGTTGATAATGACCCCAGTTCATCCAATGCCTCTTTCTTCAAGATATGTTTCAATGGACTCAATACTTTAACAGGTTCTTTCTTTCTTTCTTATTCCGTCAGCATAAAGATTTACAGGGAACTTCTTTTGTAATTGTTCTCTAGAAATGACTTCAGCAAATAATGTGGTTCACTTTGTAATTTTTCTTTTTCTTTTTCTTCAATGTTTGTGTTACCAGGAGTTGGGATACTGTCAGCCCCATATGCACTAGCATCAGGAGGATGGTTAAGCTTGGCACTTCTCTTCCTTATTGCCATTACAGCTTTCTATTCAGGCTTGTTGATTCAAAGATGCATGGTTGCCGATTCAAATATCAGAACTTACCCTGACATAGGCGCCCGTGCATTTGGGAACAAAGGGAGACTATTGGTATCTATTTTCATGAATACAGAGCTCTACTTGGTCGCAACAGGATTCTTAATCCTGGAAGGAGATAACATAGAAAATTTGTTCCCAAACATGAAACTTGAAGTTGGAGTTTTAGTTATTGGTGCAAAACAAAGCTTTATTATGATTGTTGCCCTTATTATACTTCCTACAGTTTGGGTGGATAATCTGAGCATTCTTTCATATATATCTGCTGGTGGGGTTTTCGCTTCTGTAATCACACTTGGATCAGTTTTTTGGACTGGCGCCTTTGATGGAGTTGGTTTTCATGAAAAGGGAACACTTTTTAACTTGAGTGGAATCCCTACAGCTATTAGCTTATACGCCTTCTGTTATTGCGTTCATTCAGTCTTCCCTCCCCTTTACACTTCAATGAGAAACAAACGTCAGTTCTCTAACGTAAGTAAACACATTACTCTCTTCATTCAATTCTGTTGAGCTTTCTTATTCCTCATCAAGTTCTGTTCATATTGCAGGCGCTGCTTGTGTGCTTTTCTTCATGCACTTTTATCTATGCATCAATGGCAATTTTTGGGTACTTAATGTTCGGGTCCAACGTTCAGTCACAAGTAACATTGAACCTTCCAACCGATAAAATTAGCTCAAGATTGGCAATGTATACCACTCTGCTCAATCCCATAGCCAAATACGCATTGATGGCGAAACCAACAGTGAATGCTATAAAAAATTGGTTTCCAAGTCACTACAGCGAAGTGCCATTTAGTCTTCTGGTTAGTACAACCTATGTGGTGAGCACTGTTATTGTTTCCCTGGTTGTCCCTTTCTTTGCCTACCTCATGTCGCTGGTTGGAGCATTTTTAGGTGTGACAGCTTCTATTATTCTGCCATGCTTATGTTATCTGAAGATCTCAGGCATTTACAGGAGATTTGGATGTGAAATGGTGGTCATCGTCGGTATTATAATAATGGGTTTTTAGTTGGAGCTATTGGTACTTACAAAGCTCTTGAAGAAATAATTGAGCATTTATGAATGTAACTTCTCCAAACTAATGACAAGCTGTCAGTTATCTAATCTACCAAGCTCATATTGTATTGACCAGCATCTGTCGCTTCTTGTCCATGATCTAAAATTGCAGTTCCAATTTTAATAACAATTATTAAAACAAAATAAATCTGATGAAATTATACTTTATGCAGCCCTCTGTTACCTTGCACAGCGAAGTGGCAGTTCACATCTTCAACTTGGCGTAGGAAGATCTTTGTTTCCTCGTCTGCAAAGAACCAAAAATAATATAGAGGACTTTGTTTATTCATGAGTTGCACTCAGCACTTATATCTTTTCCTGCGTAGAATTCCCACTTCAAACGTAGCTTGGAAAGCAAGTCAGGTCTGATCTTTTTCTCCTCCATGGTGTGTAGCTCCCTTGTGTCTCAAAGTTGCGCGCCCTGCTAAATGAAATTAGCAAAAAGAAAATAAGGATTTCATGCGAGTATAATTTCAGTAATAAACGTAAAATTTTATAATTTGTGTGTGATAAGAGAGAGTACATCTGAGGCTGCGGTAGCAGGGATGGTGGCAGGCAAAACATTTGGAGGCGCTGAACTTAATTATAAGCTATTCGAGCTAATATTATTGCCGGACTGCGCTATTAATGTGCCTCACAACTTGGCTATATAATAAAGAGATTTATTTTTGTAGCCTAAAAAAATCGAGAAGTCATATCCCATCTCATATAATATAAAACTAAAACTAATATTTTAAAATTTAATTTATGTTATTTATATTTAATAATATTACAGTAAAACTTAAGATAAATATATAAATATCCCTATGATATATTAAAAAATAATAGATTAACCCCTTTAATTATAAAATCGCATAAAGACTTTATTTTGTATAATCTTTTTAAACAAATAAATATTATGAAGTTATTATCGATATTTTATTTACTAAAATAATATTAAATATTTAATAATTAATAATTTTTTAAGAATTTACAAAAGAATAATAAAAATATATTTTATTTATTAAATAATATTTATACATGCAGCTAATTTACTAAATAATTTTAATAAATTAATTAAGTAAATTATTTATTAAAAACTAAATAATTTTAGTTTCATTATTAGGGTATTATCGATATTTTATTTATTAAAATAATATAAAATATTTAAAAATTAATAAAAATATTTTAAGAATTTAAAAATAATAAAAATAGTTTTCTCTACTAAGTATTATTTATAAATTTAACTAATTTACTAAATAATTTTAGTAAATTTAACTAATTTACTAAATAATTTTAGTAAATTTAAATAATAAAAATATATTTTATTTACTAAATAATTTTAGTAAATTAAGGAAATAAACTTTAGTAAATCATTTACTAAAAACTAAATAATTTTAGTAAGTAAAATTATTTAGTAATTATTTAGTGAATTGTTTAAATTTTATAAAAATTATTTAGTACATGAAATATATTTTTGTTATAAATGCTTATACTATTTTTGTTAATTATTAAATATTTTATATTATTTTAATAAATAAAATATCGATAATACCTTCATAATGTTAATTAGCTTCAAATGATTATAAAAAGTAAAGTCTTTATGTGATTTAATAATCAATAGAATAAATTTATTATTTTTTAGTATATCATAGATGTATTTATATATTTATTATGAGTTTTACTGTAGGACTGTTAAGTATAACTAACGGAAGTTAAATTTTAGAGAATCAATATTAGTTTTATATTCAAGTGAGATGTAATTAATGATTTTTTAAATTTTTTAGGTTCCAAATATAAATATTCCCTATTATAATATAATGTGTTAAAGGCCGGTCCTATGGACTTCTGCGAGTACTCGTAGATTTTCATTATCTATCGAACATTGTCATGATTTCTCGGTACACTCTCCGGAAAAGTGGGAATTGAAGTGTCCAACAATAGTAATGTGCCCCTCCGCCTTAGCTTAGGTACAAACACCTTAATTAATTCTTCAAAAGTTTAGTGAAGACATAGAATAAAAATGGTTCTGTTTTGGNTGTATAGAACTTTGTCATGATACATGAGTTTTAGAATTAACAACAGATAATAATCTTCAAAACTAAAAGCCGACAAGTCAGTTCATAACAAATTGTTGTTACGAAGACAAGTCGATATGTTAGAACGACAAGTTGCACTTCACGCACTAAAATTGGAATGACTACAGTACTACTCTTCCGGCCCAAAGTGAAAGCATGGGCCTTATGTTCCCCCAAAAGACCACTATTTTGTCTCAGCCCTGGTTTTTTTTTAAAAAAAAAAATAATCCAAAGTCTTTCGCTTTTTTTGGTTCATTGAATTCTTAGATTGGGGGTTATGTCTACACCCTATNTTTTTTCTTGTTTATTGAATTCTTAAATTGGAGGTTACATCCACACTGTTTAAACTCGAGAGTCAGAAAAACATGTGAATTCTTAAATTTGGTGTTACATCCATGTCGTATAAACTTGGTAGCCGAAATATATATGAATTCTTAAATTAAAGGTTAGGTCCATACTCTATAAACTTGGTAGTAAAGAAATAAGTAATTATCATTGACCACCCTTATTTTTTTCTCCTTTTTTCACTCATATGGGACGTTTGCCCTTTTTCTCTTTTCTCATCTTTAAGTTTTAAAAAAATCTCTTCTCAGATCCTCCAGTTAAAAATTCTATTAGTTAACATTTATTAACCTCTATATTCTAATAAATTTACCATTTTACCCTTANAACTTGGTAGTAAAGAAATAAGTAATTATCATTGACCACCCTTATTTTTTTCTCCTTTTTTCACTCATATGGGACGTTTTCCCTTTTTCCCTTTTCTCATCCTTAAGTTTTAAAAAAATCTCTTCTTCAGATCCTCCAGTTAAAAATTCTATTAGTTAACATTTATTAACCTCTATATTCTAATAAATTTACCATTTTACCCTTACTAACACATATAAATAACTAATTTTTTAAGGACAATATTAGGTTAAATGATTAAATTACCCTTGAAAGAAATACCAATATATGTTAATATTGTCTATAAGAAGTAATTTTAATAAATGTCAATATGTGTTAAGGTAATTTGATCATTTAATTTAATATTGTCCTTTAAAAATTAAGTCAATTTTTTATATGTGTTAGTAAGGGTAAAATAGTAAATTTTTTAAAATATAGATGTTAATAGATGTTAACTAACAGAATTTAAAACGTCCCATCTGAATTAAAAAATAGAAAAAAATGTAGGGTGGTCAATGATAATTTCTCATAAAAAATATGTGAAACATCACATACACTTATCCCAAGTAAATGTTTCTAAGTGAAATAGAACCTTTGAACTCAATAATAAGGGGTCAAGAGTTACTTATTATTAATCCCAAATCGTAGGGTTCTTAGCTCATTTTCCCTTCGCTCTCCTCCGTTTTCTCAATGCCATTATTTCTTATTTCTTATTAAATTTTATATTTTTGAAATCCAAACTAAAATCAAACATAAGAATTTATATAACAAAAATGGATATATATAGCTTTATGCGAGACTGAGATACTCACAACATTTGTTTAATTTATAGCAACGCGAAACAAGGTAAAAGTAACTACTTTACAGTACTTTTATGGTTTAACCTTTCGTAATATTGTTTGCCCAAATCTGTAATATGTGAAGAAGTTCAAAACTTTTACTTGATTAGTTTGTACTTTCACTTGGTATCAGAAAATTTATTCGTAACAGATCACATCTTTGTATTCTTATGACATTTAAGTGGAAATTGATTGTTAGAAGGTAAATTTGGTGGATTCAGTTCCAATCACTAGAATACAAACCCATTTGGAAATAAAATGTTTTAATGATTTTTTAAAATAAAATTAAAGAAAAAAATTGATTAACACATTAATGTAATAACTAAAAGTCCAAAAGTACCTAACTGGCGCGTGTGCAATCTCTGTTGGGGTATCATAACTCTTAGCTCAGTAGTGATTTCAGTCATGAGTTTGATCTTTCAATGAACACCCATAAATCTCTCTTTTGCTATTTTTGTAAGTATGAAAATATAGCAAGCAGCAGGCAATATGAAGCCTTAAGACACTCTCGTGGAAACAGCAAAGTGTTCTCATTCTCATCCTCTTGTGCAAGAAAAATGGTGAAAGTTTCTCTCTTGTTGGGCTTTGCTGCCTTGGTTGCTTTTGGGTTTGTTGTTCATGCCTCTGTAGCTAGTAAGCCTGATAAAGATAAAGATAAAGAAGAGATTCGAGTGTATGAACTCGAGTAGGGAAATTTATCTATCAAATTCACCAATTGGGGTGCCACTATCATCTCTGTTTTTCTCCCTGATAAGAATGGTATTTTTTTTTTTTCTCAGTTGTTTTAGAGAAGTTTTTGCTTTCTGGGTTTCTTTGCTATTCTCTCTCAAGAATGTGTTCTTTTGTAAATCAATTTTTATTTTTGGTGTTGATTTTTCAGGAAAGGTGGATGATGTTGTTCTTGGATATGATTCTATAAATGATTACAAGGTATTTTTTTTCTTAATTATATTATTTTTGTAACTTCTTGTTTATTTTTTTAGGAAAGTCACACAATTTACACTGGAGAGGTACGCATTACTCTCTCTGTGTTTCCCACATGCACAAAACAATGTTATAGCGACTGGGGATCTAAGCTTTAGGCTTATCAAATTTATGTATCTTTTCTATCAGCAAACATCAATGAGTTGATGTACGACATTCATTCCTACCAACTTGCAACTTTTGATCAATTCTTCAGTGGCCAAAGTCTTGAATTTTGAGTTAAAACATGTATAAGGCTAATATTTTATTCTGTGATGCCTTTTAGATTTCTTGTAATATAAAATGTCAATCTCAGCTTGAAATTTGCATTATTGACTGTAATACATGATTTAGGTTTGTGAGCCAGTTAAAACCTCCAAATTTTCTTCGTGCTTTTTTTTTTAATTATATTATTTATTTATTTTTTATTTTTTGGTCTTTGCATATGGTCTTGTACTTCATTCTGTAATACATAAATCCTAATAGTTTCTAGTCACTTTTATTTATTTATTGATTTTTAGTGTTCTTTCAAAAAATTGAATGAATATGCAGAATGATACCACTTATTTTGGTGGACTTGTTGGACGAGTTGCTAACAGAATAGGAGGTGCCCAATTTAAGTTAAATGGAACCCAGTATAAGCTAGTAGCTAATGAAGAGAAAAACATGCTTCATGGTACAATTCTGCTTTTGACTTGTGTTTTCTGAACTTACACAGCTAATAGGGAAAAAGTAGCTTAAATTGCAATTCATGCTATTTTAAGAGAGATATTATGTTTAATTCCTTCATAATTCTTATAGGTGGTCCAAAAGGATTCAGTGATGTTGTTTGGAAAGTGAAGAAGTATAAGAAAGAAGGTGAAGCTCCTCACATTGTCTTTGCCTACAGCAGCTCTGATGGTGAAGAAGGTTGGTTTATATATTGTTATTTTCACTCTTAGTTTTGTAATTTTGCTGTAAGCATTTGCCATTCTAAGTTTTGTGCGATCAATGTTTTTTAGCTTGTTAAAATATCCATATTTCTCCAATCTTTCATAGGATTCCCCGGTGATCTTCGTGTCACTGTGAGTTACACTCTGTGCAAGCATGCGGCTGAGTGTAAAAATGAAAGCTAAAGCTGTAAACAAGGCTACTCCAGTGAATCTAGCACAGCACACCTATTGGAACGTTGGCGGGCATAAAAGTGGTGATATCCTTAGTGAAGAAATCCAGATCTGTGCTTCTAAATACACACCCCTTGATAGTCAACTAATTCCCACGGGCGAAATTGCACCTGTTGAAGGAACTCCCTATGATTTTGTCAAGCCACATGCCATTGGTGACGACATCAAGAAGCTG
>JANKKB010016758.1:0-38366 GCA_026225775.1 Bursera palmeri
TTTTTTAAAACTTAAGGATGAGAGAAGAGAAAAAGGGCAAACGTCCCATATGAGTGAAAAAAGAGAAAAAGGTAGGGGTAGTCAATGATAATTACTCATAAAAAAAACTACTTTTTAACTTCTTATTTCTATCCATGGATTGCAATAAATGAATGGCTATCAATGGGTATGTAAAATTAAATAAAAAAAATTAAGTCCCATTAACCTGACCTTATATATATATATATATATAAACTAGGATTTGGCTAATCATTAAAAAATAATTTTGTTAAAAAATGTAAGGAGTAAGTGTATCCAATCAATAAAAAAATAAACAAGTGTAGGAAGGAAAATAGAATAGCACAAACAAAATTTTTATTGTGGTTCAACCTCCTGTAAACGATAAAAAACTTATCTCTGCTATGTAAATCAACTGGTTTACAAAATCGCAGGACTTGCAATCTCTTAGAGACTCTCTTAACTCTATTCACCTAGAGTAAAGTAAACAGTTTAATCTTTGAACCTTACAATAGTGCTCCACAACTGTTGATATATTTAGAGCTAACACTATTTTTCTTTTTGTGTCTCTCTTGATATATTTCGGAATGCCACCAGCTCAATATATAGAGGTCTGCTAAGTGATAAGATAACCAAAGCTATTGAGTTCAAATATCATGACTAGATTACTTCAAACACCAATAACATACTCATTTAAATCTCAAAGACTTTTAAGGACAAATGGTCTTATGCCAACATAAGGTAGATAACGTAGCCTTCATCACTCCAACCCGTGAATAAAATCGGAATATTTTATCCTGAAAAATCTGCTAAGATTTATCACCACAAGCTCTGCCATCCAAAAAAGAATATTCCATATCCTTAAAATACATTTAGTATATATTTGGTTTGAATTTCAGAATCGGAATTGGAGTTAAAATCAAACGGAATCAGAAGTAAAATGGTTATTTGTTCTTCCTGCTTAGTTTAATACGAAATCAGAATCAGATTTTCTTTAAATTATTTAGATTATAAAGGCCCGAAATTGAAATAAATATCAATTTTTTAAATTACTCTCCTATAAAAATATATAAAATAAATAATATTTAAAAAATATTATATTATTATTATCATAAAATATGAATTTCTATTTTTCTTAAGTTTTTTACCTTTTAAAAAATATTATAATATTTGTTTAATTTATTAATCTTTTTTAAAATATTATGAAAAATTAATTTATTAACATTTCTCTAAATATTATAAACTTTTTAATTTATTAACATTTTTTAAATATTATATATTTTTTAATATATTAATCTTTTTTAAAAATATTATAAAATTTTTAATTTATTTACCTTTTTAAAAATATTATAATACTTCTTAATTAATTTACTTTTTTAAAAAATATTATAACATTATTTCTTCAAATATGAAAAATTGAAAAACCAACTTTTATTTTGATTCCCGTCAAGAATCAAATATGATTAATACAAGGATGGAAGGAATGACTAATTTTCTTTTTTAGGTTAATAGGATTCTCATTCCCATATTTTTTTAATCAAATAACAAAAATGAAAATACTTTATTCTCATTCTCATTTTCAAGTATATTTTTATCGAATAAAACACCCCATTGACAATATAGCGCCTAGAAAAATGCAGTCGTAAAAATCTTGCAAGCAACTATTATCATGCTTTTAATCTTTAATCTTGAAGATAATGATTGAAAAAATATTCTAATTCCAAAAAGAGTTAGAAGCCCAGCAAAAGCGAAGTTGTTAGAACATCAATTAGATAATAATAAAAAAAAAAGACAAAAACAATCAAAGGACGATGCTTTATCATTTGATTGGACTATACACACACATATATATATATATATATATAATTTGATTAAATAAATAATTTATTATTATTTTTTTAGCATAAAATAATATTTTACCAAATAAATTATATTATATGAAGTTATCATATAGATTAGTTACATGTTTAATATTAGTGTGGGTTAGAATTCGAAATACTCCCCCAATTATATTTTGTGTTTTGTTTTTTATGTTTTTAAATTAATTTGGGGATACTTAAGTAAAATGCCACGTCATTATTCATCCTCGCCAGAATGGTGACACGTCACTAAAGGCCGCAGAGGCCTGGTAGAGAGTTGTAATCGTGACGGAGCTTAACGAGAGAAAAATTCGGGAAGTCAGTCTTGAGTTGGTATTAGGAATAAGTTACAGTCCTCCTTTATAATTGAAATTCATTTCTCCTTCAACATCAATTCAAACTTCAAACAACCAAACGGCTTCACAAAAATGGGAAACTCGACGAACAAACAGTCGGTGATTATCGTCCCGCCTCTCTTCGATTTCCCTCCACTTGCTGCCCGTACCAGGTTCAATTTCAATCCCACTACTTTTCTCTCTCTTTTGCTCCGCCTATAGCTTTGTTTTGCTGTAATTCCCTTCCCTGAGGAGGCTCAGACGCAGTCGATTGTTGATGCAGGATTCTGGAGTCTTCGTATAATTTGTTGTTCGGGAAGCTCGCTTTGAAGTGTCTGTTTGACGATTATTTTGAAGAAGCGACGCATTTCAGTACTAGACTCGTGTTGAAGCCCATTGATGATCCCCATGTCGATTTGACTGCAACTGTATGGACATTATTATTTCTTTTGCATTTCGGTTATAGTTAATAAACTTCAAGTACAGAGATTGATTTTTTTTAAAATTTAATCTGATTAGATTTCCGGTCCACTTGAGCATAAACCTGACGAGAAAATAGTAGGAAATGCACTATTTCGCTGGCAAAGGTGTTATGGAGCTAAGTTTTACGAATTATTATTATTATTCAGATGATGTTACTGTGAAGTGTCATGAATTATGAAGCTGTTGTTTAACTGTGCGTTTTGATGCTCTATCGTTTAAGTAGTGATGTCGACGATCCTCATACATTCATCGACGTATTCGTATCAAACTCTGATCCGTAAGGGACCGCTTTTTTAAGTAATTTTTACTCTTGTTTTTATTTTATTTTGGTTGCCCGATTCAAGAGCCATTAGTCAAATCGTTGCTTTGGATTTTGTGGCTTTAGTGTTCTACGGATGAGGTCAAGTTTTTACCATCCCCAATTGGGTTTTGGAGCATTTGGTATTTTTCCATTGCTGTTGAAGAAAAGGTGCATTCTGTAACCAATACTTTATGAATTATCATCTGGATTATTTAGCTGCTCGGTATTAAGTACTTGTCAAATATGCACTGCAGAGTAACTTCTGAAGATTATGGTGTTATGGGATTGAGATATGGATCGGGAAGTCTTTCATTTGGAGCTACACTTATGCCTTTTGCCTGTATGAACCTCAATGCATATCAATGAGTTTCTTTCTTATGAAATTTTGCTGTATACAGTCAAAGTCCCGTAGATTACTGTTTTCCTGCAGTTAATTGTTGGTCTGAGGAATTTAAATATAAAGTCACTATACATTCTGTTAACAGGTGCATCACTGTAATATAATCTATTCATTTTTCTGTGCCCTGGTCCGGGCCCTTTCCCTTTCTCCAATCAAACTTTACATGGTCCACCCTTGTTTCTTGCATTGGACGTTAAAGCTAGTATATCTATTTTGCTTTCATTCAACATTTAGAATTTGAACACAAGAGATTTTATTTATCTACTCACAAGATGAACATTTCTGTCCTTTGCAGTGAAAGATGAGTTTGCAAAGAATGCATGGCTGGTAAGCAAGATGGGAAGGCTTTCCATTGGAGTGCAGTATGAACCACAATGTATGTTTCACACAGTCAATATCTCTTCCAAAGTTTGAAGCTCAGTTCATTATCTATAATGTCTCTCTATCTCTCTTTTATTTACTAATTCGTTTCTTGCACTTGATAATTGTTATTTGGGTATTAAGCAAAATTAATTTTCCTCACTTTTTTTAAGAAAAGCATATTTAGAGATTTGTCATTGTAGGCAATCTACAACAATCATCAGGCAGTTGAAATGATTTCTTTTTTAATGATTTCTATTCATGTTTTCACATATTATCTTTTTTTCTATGAAATGATTGTGCACTTAAACAACATGTTCCTTTAACTCACGCATTATATTGAATATGTGCATTATGAGCAATTACAACTTCTATGTAGTTCATGGGATTTGCCAATGTGCTTAGTAGATAAGTTGAATGGTGAATATCAGGGTTTACACATTTCTTCCTTTAATTTTATTCAAGATCTTAATGTACTGACTTATATTGTTCACCTTGTTCCTGCATTTATTAGATGGGGGCAAAGAAAATGCTAAAAATAAAAATTTGATGGACTGGAGTTGTGCAATTGGCTATGCAGTGGGATCTGGCAGCCCCTTGAGCCCTTCTTTCAATTTTGGCCTTGAACTTAATAGAAGTTCTCAGGTTAGTTTCTTAATATTTAAGTTATTTCTAGTCCTGTCTGTTTGTTTTTCATTGCACCAAGTAATTTAGAGAAACGATATTTTGTATTCAACCTTTAGTTTTATCAATAACATCAGATGAAAATATGTGGTGGATAGTTCTATTGCTCCAATTTCTACTTTTAATCGCTTAAGTAGATGTTCTTATGCTGCAAATGATGTAAACCAGGACAAATTTATAAACTATCTTGAATGGGAAATCTTTAAGGCTAATAAGGTGAGGGATGAATAAGTGAACCGACAATGGATTCCTGGAAGACCTGGGTTTAATGCTTTGCTTTACCTCTTCTTACACAGTCTATTGGGAAGAATTTCTCTAAATACCAAATAGATGACATTTTGGTGAAATCTAGATTGTGAGCCCTTGCTTTGTCCCCTTTTTCCCCCCTGTGGAGTGGAAATTTAAACATGCATTCTCATTATAGAATTATAAATTATTACTTTCTTTTTCTGCTTCATTTTGTGTTCTAGTGTATGGAATTATAAAGCAAGCAATTATTATGTATGTGGCCAGGGGTACAGGCTTCCACCTTGATGTGTCTCAAGCACCACATAATCTATTTCAGTTGAATATGAAAGGAAATGATCCCTTTACTGCACATGATGGGAACTCAAAGAAACATATTATCTTATGAAAATAATATCATTATAATGCTTTTTTGGTCAGCATGTCAATGATATATTGAAATCAATATTTGCTTTTAATTTGGCTATGGCATAGAATGTATTAAGCTGGTTTTCCTAGTGCTTCTAGAACTTCTTATTGATTGACTGCACCTATGGTTGTTGTTTACTGACATATGACTTGTAAATTTTTGAAAGGTATATTATTCACTTGAGTGAATCCTTATACTAGTTTTCAACTGCAGTTCATTGCCTCATTCTTCCAGCATGTGGTTGTCCAAAGACGGGTATTCTTCACTATTTTATCGCTGCTTTTAAATTAATCTTTCTGTTGACTTATGCATCTCTGTTAATACATTTTGTAAACTGGTTTGTTGCGACATGTGACGTGACACAAACTGTTGAATCCCATTGATTTCTGTAATAGCTATTGTGCAAAAGCGCATGTTATCTATTCTACTGTTAATTAGTTAATGGAGTCCAATTTCGAGTATTAAACATAATATATAAAGCTTTCATAGAGTTAACTAATTTTTGCATGGGCTTGAACAAATACCCCTTCGGTCAACATCTTTGTTCCTCTATATTGATGAAGGGAAAATGCTAGTGGTCTATGATGAAGACAGGTTGCTGACTCAGGCTGCAGATACCTTGCCAATGAGCCAGCACTTGCATCATATCGACCTGGAACATAAGGGTAATCAGAGGCCAACTTCAATCCATATGCTTGCGACCTACACACTTTTTCCTTGACATATTGGTCCTCACAAATAATTCCACCACAAAACCTTGACAAAAGGAAAAAGAAAAAACAAAAACAGCCTTCTTAATATTTCCTTGCTATTGGTTTCTACAACTTTATTTGCTATATATGATACTCTGACAATATAGTTGGCTGCTTTAACTAAGCAGGTGAATAACCCCCTTGAAGTAGATGAAGTTGTTGGGATTACAAATTACATTGACTTTGGTTTTGAGTTACAGACAAGGTATTCCAAGTGTTAAAATTAGTTTGTAATAAATGTGTTGATAGCTGATTTTTAGGAACATGTTTTACAGGGTTGATGATGCCAGAACATCAAATAATATCCCTGAATCCTCCTTTCAGGTAGCTGCATCGTGGCAAGCCAATAAAAACTTGTTGCTGAAGGTATTGCTTCCAACCCAGTGACTCTAAATATGGATCACATTAAGTTCGATACATGACTGTGTTTCATCTTTGCAGGGAAAGATGGGACCTTTCAGCTCATCAGTAGCACTAGCGTTTAAATCATGGTGGAAACCATCGTTTACGTTCAATATTTCTGGTATCTCTAGTTGGAATATTATTCATTTCAGAAACCTTGGGTTTCTTCTTTTTTATTTTTATTATTATTGTTTACTTTTTAATTGATGGGATTGAATATGATAGCTTTCAACCTAATTGCCAACTGAAGCAAAATTAGTATTGTATTTATTGCTATAACCAAAATTCTGTAAAGAAATTCTCCAATAGTTCTTTTAAGAACTCGATACTTTCTCATAATTCAACCAATGTTTCTCATGAAACCTTTTAGGTATTCTCGTTGTATTTTGTATAGCCTCTATTTAGAGAATGTGTCATGAAGGGATTTCTTGCAGCTACTAGAGATCGCACTGTGGGAAAGACATCATACGGATTTGGCATCCAAGTTGAAAATCTTAGAGAAGCAAGGTACATTTTTTTTCTTTTAAATTTTATATTATTAGTTCAAAAATTTCAAATTGGTTCGAGTAATAAATAATAATCAGTAGGTTCTAGCCAGCCGGCTTAGCCAGTCAGAGAATGTCTTTGAAGTGTACGGTTCAGAATCAGCAGTTCATGTAATCTTTACAATCTTAGGATAATGTAATTCTGACCTATTAGCAAAGCTAACATGGATTGAGCTGATATCTTGCAGTTATCAAAGAGCCGTCGGGATTTTGTAGTGCCAACACCAGACAAGGAGCGCTTCGCAGTGGGCGTTGTTCAGAAAAATGGGGAGTGGAAAAATGGCTACTGGAACAGGGAAAATGGCGACAGACCAATGCTATAATCAGATATAAGTGCTCCAAATTTTGAGGATCTACCCAGGGAACTAAGGCCCTTGGGAAAAATTTTGTAAATTTTTATTCTTTTTGTCTCATCATACTCAAATATGGTCTCGGTACATGGTAGAGTTGAGTGTTCAAGTTCCATAACCTTCATTTTCCTGATTTTTCTTGCAAAATGGGACTTGGGTTTCAATTTTCGGGAATAAACACTGATCTTGGATGAGTAGCAGCTACGCTCGGCAGTTGATGCAAGAAGTCTCTTAATGAGTCTGGAGAAAAGCGTGATAAAAAAAAAAAAATTGTTCAATATATATGGTTTTGTGGATCAAAGATTTCATTGTAGTGCCAGATAAATTTGTGGATTGACTAGTGGTAAGAACTTGAAGATTCGATAGTATTGAAAACTATTCATGTGGTCACATTGTGGACTTTTGGCATTTTGGATTCCCTGGGGTTGATCTGCTTCAGGATGTGTAGAACATTCCTTCTGGAAAACTTCTAAGTTAAATAGAGTTTTGGGTAAACGCATATCACTTCATTAATTATTTAAGTTGTAAACTGTGGTATAATTATGCATTAATAAAATTTATAAAGGTTTTTCTTAAAAAAAAAAATCAATTTAAAAAGTAATAAAATTTAGACACTTACCTAGGAGAAGTGGAAATAATGGTAATTGGCATGGCAGAGGCAAATAAAATATCCTCAACAGAATTTATTATTTTCTTTATTCTGCGGAAATATGTAATGGAGTCATCCAATAGAATGCTAACAGTACATGATAAAGGATCAAGAGATTAACAGAAACAAGCAACGGAGGGGCCCAAGACAACGGTAGAAGCTCTATCATCATCCGTTAGCTTAGCTTTGTCAAATAAATAAATAAATGAATCCAAAGTGAATCTGTCCAAACGAAGCCAGAAAATGGCTACTGCTTATTCACTCATTTCCACAATTTTCCTTCCCTCCCCATTTTCTCGCTCTCCAAACAGACCACCACCACTCACCACCTCCACAACCTTTTATTTCTCCAAATCCTTCCCTCTTCGCAACAAATGCCGCTCCACCACCACCACCACGTCTTTTATTTTAAATAGCTCTTTTACCAACTCTGCTCACACTGACTCAACTTCAACTTCAGCTGTCTCTAAGCTTCTCGTATTTACCAAAAGGCCCTTCCTCTCTTCATCTCTCGACTCCCTCTTCGTTTTCTGTGGTTCTGTTGTTTTATCCTTCTCTCTGCTCCTCACCAACGTCGATTCCGCCTCCGCTTTCGTCGTCACTCCGTCGCGTAAGCTCCAGTCCGATGAGCTCGCTACTGTCCGTCTCTTTCAAGAGAACACTCCTTCTGTTGTTTACATCACCAATCTCGCTGCCAGGTGTGCCACATATATGTTTTTTTTTTTTATGTATATATATTTTTTATTTTTTGCGTAATTATTAAATTACAGATATATTATATTTATTTTNCTTTCAAGAGAACACTCCTTCTGTTGTTTACATCACCAATCTCGCTGCCAGGTGTGCCACATATATGTTTTTTTTTTTTTTATGTATATATATTTTTTATTTTTTGCGTAATTATTAAATTACAGATATATTATATTTATTTTTTGAGTGGTTATTAAAATTGTAGGCAGGATGCGTTTACATTGGATGTATTGGAGGTTCCACAAGGTTCCGGATCGGGTTTTGTTTGGGATAAACAGGGTCACATTGTCACCAATTATCATGTGATTCGTGGCGCTTCTGATCTCAAGTTTGTTTGCTTTATTTCATGAATTCTAAGTTTTTGTTTATGCTTTGGACTTCAAATCTTGTATATCAATTGCTGTTGCTTCTAACATCAAAATATTGGACTGACATAGAAGATGAGGTTGTTTATTTATTGTTTCTTGGGCTAGTTACGAGTTAATGGTCAGACCATGATCACCAGTGACGTTATTGAAACATGGTTTTAGTGACAATGAACATCGGACGTTGCCAGAACAGCATTTTGGTATTATAACGTATGTTCAGTGTTTAGAAATTTCACTTGGAGGGTTTTTTATCCCCCGTGTCCACACTGTATGCTGTTACAGGTTTCCGAAATCAGTTCATTCATTGAAGCTTCTCACTTGACTAGATACCAGTTTCTTGTTGCTTTGAGGTTATGCAATAAATTGGTTTAACAATTCCGTCTATGGTGAGATTATCTGTTACATTGGTTGCAATGTCATGCAGCAACTACATGATACCAACTTCTGCTGTTTGTGGTCACTACGCTGTGTTATTGTAGAACTAGTCGCACTAGTAATAAGTCTATTTAAATAATGCTGGTCGACATCATGTTATGTATTAAGGAGCCATTGCCTGGTGTAATGATGAGAATCTTAAACTAAAAAGTGCAAAAGGTCATGAGAGTGGATTTGTAAGCAAAAACGTTTAAGGACTAGACCTCTTTGTGAAGTGTGCTTAGCAAGAGTAACGATGTTGCAATTTTAGTTTTTTTTTTAATTATTATTATTAATTTTTTTTATCTCCATTTTTCTATGGTAGTACAATATTTAGTTTGAACTGGGAGGGAGTTCTGGGTTGTACATGTTGATTTTGGGTATTTTTGATTTTTTTTTTTGTTATCTGACTTTGTAGGGTTGATTGAGTTATGATTTTGTATAGTCACGTGTCGTCTCAGGCTAACTTGTTCACCCTTGTTACTATTTTATTCTATTACAATTTTAATAATTTCTAATAAAAGAAAGTTAGTTTGTGCCTTTCACTTTCCATATAGTTAGTCTATAATCTTATGACACTATCTGCCATGATGCATGGTTCTCCATGTTTAAACACGTGAGCTAAAGTTATGGTTTGACTTTAGATTCTGGTATGTCCTTACCGATGGCATTTTAAACTTGCGCTAGTGATCTACAGGGTCACTCTTGCTGACCAGTCAACTTATGATGCAAAAGTCGTTGGATTTGACCAAGACAAGGATGTTGCCGTGTTGCGTATCGAAGCACCCAAAGACAAACTAAGACCTATACCTGTTGGTGTCTCTGCAGACTTGCTTGTTGGTCAGAAAGTATATGCTATCGGTAACCCTGTGAGTATGGCATGGTTTGATAGTATCTATTTTTCTTTTTCCTTCATTATTGGAGATTATCAGAAAGTATCATGTTAACTTCATGACATTCATAATTATGGGAGATATAATGAAGTTTTAAAAATAAGCACCCTTGTTCCTTGGAAAGAGTGTCTTTCGCTTAAGATGTTTGGTATGTAATAATATTTTGAAATATAATTTCTTCTGCTAAAAACAGATTTCAAGAAGACAAGTAGAATAATTGTTTCCTTGAATTTTCTTTTTTGCATGTGAGGATAGATTCTTCCTGAGGCTTTGCCTATTAAAAGTGATTTTATATTATTAAGATATTATGTCAATAAAAGCTACTTCCACATCTAAAATGGCTTGTAAATTCCAAATCAAATCTATGTCACGTCGTCTAAGTTGCTGATCATTCTTTACAAGTTTCATGATGTTTTCTTAACCAACTCCTGAATTGATGTTAATGCTTTTGCAGTTTGGACTTGACCATACCTTAACAACTGGCGTCATCAGGTATGACGTAATGAAATTCTGTCTTCTTAGTGAGTATGTATAAGACTTTTATGGTTTTGCTATTTTTAGAATTTCCTGAAATGTTGTTCTATTCATGAGCTAATATAAGTATTGTTGGTCACATTTGAGAATTTTTTCAATTTGTTGAAAAAGTCTTCTAGCTGTACTCAAATTAGGGTATTTATATTTTAAAAAAGCAAATCATTACTAATATGATCAGAAGTTTGATGAAGAAAGAAAGATATAAGCACTGTCTTTCTCATGGACATACTAGAAGTTTATATAAATAATGAATTCAAATAAGGATCCTCATAGAGCACTTAAGAAGTTAAAAATGGTAAGTTTTTAATATTATATTACCATTTAAAGAAGTTAAAATCATTTATTAACAAAAATGTCTTGAAATGGTTAGTTGGCATTAATTATTTACCCTTTTTAACTTCTTATTATGTGTTGTATCTATGTTTCAAGCTATAATGCCATATATGAATATGTGTTTATCTATTGATGAAACCATGTAATTTGCTAATGAATTCTTTTATGTTCACTGTAGTGGGCTTCGCAGGGAAATTAGTTCTGCTGCTACTGGCCGTCCAATTCAGGATGTCATACAGACCGATGCTGCGATTAACCCTGGTAATAGTGGAGGGCCACTTCTTGATAGTGCAGGAAGCCTTATTGGAATAAATACAGCTATTTATTCCCCTTCTGGTGCATCCTCTGGAGTGGGATTTTCTATTCCTGTTGACACTGTGAGTTACTGTTTTGCACCTTGGCTTTCATTTTGATAAGGAAAACTTTGTTGAGTTCTATATTTATTTAATTGGGATGCTTAATTTCTTCTTTTTTCATGCTTAAAAGAAGTTGATAATTGTTCATTCGTATCCAGGTAAGTGGCATTGTCGATCAGTTGGTGAAGTTTGGAAAGGTCACTAGACCTATTTTAGGGATTAAGTTTGCTCCTGATCAGTCAGTGGAGCAATTAGGTGTTAGTGGGGTGCTTGTCTTAGATGCTCCTGCAAATGGTCCAGCCGGCAAAGCGGTATGATGCATAATCATTTTCTTTCGAAATTTCGTATGTTATAATGTAACATTCTGTTCCATTAAATGTTGGAACTTCATATTTGCTTTTCTCCAACTTTAATATTAGAAGCTTGAAGACATGCTTCCTTTTAGGCAGACCTGATCAATCTCAGTGCTGCAGGGTCTGCTATCAACTAAACGTGATGCCTATGGTAGACTAATTTTGGGTGATATCATAACATCTGTGAATGGAAAGAAGGTCACAAATGGCAGTGACTTGTACAGAGCTCTTGACCAATGTAAAGTTGGTGACAAGGTATGGTGTAATTACAATCCTTTTGACGGATCACATGTAATTTTTCTTTTTGGTGGGGCCATGGGGGACGGTCAAAGAGAGTTTCTCATATATTCATTTTGTTCTATTATGACTATAATTAGAATTATGGTGTGGTGTAATTATGCTAAGTGAGTTGGACTAAATTACAAGCATGGTTGCAAAGAGTTTTTCCTAAATGTCCTTAAGTTTTCCTGTGTAAAGAAATTGCCTTCAGCAGTGGAAAATTGGAGGTTGTATAGACTATAGAGCTGTATATAAGTGCCTCTGTTTACATAATGCTGGAAGTACAGCTTATTCATGATAGTTTGCATCCGAGGATTGTCCTATTTCAAACTAATAGTGAGATATTAGCCAAATCGTGCTCATGCCATCATTTGGCGGAGCCAGGATTTAAATTTAGGGTTGACCAAAAGGCAGATTTTAACTTTTGTAGGATACAAGGGAGGTTGTGGAAGTGAGGGATTGGAATATGAGATTTTAATTTGGGAGGTACTCTATGAGAGAAGAAAAATATATGTGCTGAAAATTTGGGGATACAACTTTTGTGTCTCCACCACTGCATTCACGCACATGCTTGTGTTATATAGTAAGCTAGGGTATTTGCTCTTGTTAGTGGGTTGATAGCCTAAGTAACAGATTCCAATTCTTTCTTTCTATATTGACTCATTTCCAGGATTATAAACAATGTAAATTCAACTGGTATTGAACAATCCGAGTTTGGGTGGGCTATCAAACTGATATATTGAGCCCACGGATGCTAACAGCCATTGAAGAAAACATGATTAACCTTCTTCCCCTTTCTTCTTTTTGGCCTCTTTTGAGAAACTTTTGTGTTAATTTATTGAACTCATGGAACTACCCTCTGCATGTGTATATACTAGTTGGAATTTTGTTGTGAGAAAGATCTATGAGAAACATGCTCTTTATACTGCCTCGTGTTCTAACGGATATATTAGAGAATCCTTCAAGTTACAGGCAACCCAAACCCTGATAAGTTCAACTTCCATACCTACTAATATATTATTATGTCTGAGCTGCTTAAGAAATCTTCTGTATCCCTTGTTTACAGCGAAAGATGATTGTGCAAATTTCACAGCTAACGTGTTTATTTACTTTTACATTGTCTGATACACAGGTGATTGTGGAGGTGTTGCGTGGTGATCATAAAGAGAAGATTCCTGTAACACTTGAACCAAAGCCTGATGAGTCCTAATAAGCCAGATGGTCCTGCTTGTATATGTTAGTACAGTATATACACGATAAAATGCCATTATTTTTTGTGCATTAATTGTTTCACCATAAAGGGTCTTGTACATATTTCACTAACTGTATTATCTTTGATTTCAAATTTCCACTACATTGATTAAGCAAAATAAAGATACTCCAGAAATCGCTGCCTCTTTTAAGTTTTGCCATCTCGACTCTCGAGGAGCCCTAATCCTCGACAAAAGCATCTAGGTATACCTCATTATGTTATTATCGGTGTTTTAAGGAAGGAAATAGGTTTCCTTCTGATAATATAAATATGTACTTATAAACACTTTTAACTCCTCTATGCTTACTAAAATCTTAAAAATCAAAGCACCGTAGTCCCAAAATTAATTTCATTTAATCAACATCAATTTAATAAGTTCTATGTTGGACAAATGAAAAATATAATGGAAATAAAATAAATCATTATAAGTTCATTAGAATTTTTTTTTTTTTTTTTTTAAAAAAGAGAAGTATTCATGTTTAATATATCATTGGGTTTAAAGACAAACCTTTGTGTTTGAAAAAGTATAGTTATATTATAACATAGCTCCTCTCAAATTTGTGGATTTTTATGAGAATAGTTTTTATAAAGTTACGCCAGAAAGTTTTCTGGTTAAGCATTTTGACTCTTGACCAGGTGAAACGAAGAGTGATTGACTCATTGTTGGACAACATGTTAGTCACTCATTGCCTATGGTTTAAATCTGCAGAGAAAATGTAAAAGAAAGAGAGGAGAATAAGGCGGACGATGGTCAGTGATAATAATAGCGGCAGTGACACTGTTTATTTGATGGGGCCTCAACTCTCTTCATTGATAGAAGTACGTGGGATGATGGTACTTATGTAAATATGATCATAAACGTCTAATATCTTTGGTG
Source organism: Bursera palmeri (assembly GCA_026225775.1). Lineage (NCBI taxonomy): Eukaryota > Viridiplantae > Streptophyta > Magnoliopsida > Sapindales > Burseraceae > Bursera > Bursera palmeri. Next base: position 14,182 of record JANKKB010016758.1, read on the forward strand.
AAACTACAGTACTCTTGTTTTACATGAAGCATTTGTTTGTCCCGATTAGAAATTTCATGGTAGCCATAGCCAGACTTGACAGCAGGTCATTGATTGATCGTTAAACTTCAACAGTTAACAAAGTACTGCATTATTAAAAAAATAACAGTATACCTCTTTTACTCCCAAAAAGAAAAAATAATTGCTTCGGTGAATTTAATGAATTAGAATCAACAATTTGAATTTCTCATTCATTTATACTTTTCTCATCCAAGCCTTAAATTCTCCTTACAGAATCACTTTTGTACATCACCAATTAAAGAATGCCAACAGGTATTTGATGTATACAACATTTTGCCCCGCGGAAAAAATCATATGCACCCTATAATTAGCCTAAGTAATTTCTTACCCTCATTAATTTTTTTAATAACATTTAAACTCCATTTTCATGCTTCCATTTGAGAAAATTAACAGCTTATATAGGAGAAATTATTTCGCACTCCTATGATATAAGCTAAGTAATATTGCCATCTCAGTGTAAATTTGTAGTAATATTTAACCCTCATTTTTCTTGAAAATGATGGTGTTACTTAAGCTATATTATAGGGATATACATATAATTTCTGTCATATAAGATGTTAATTTCCTCAAACGGAACTGTGAAAGTGGGGCGTTGCATGTTACTAAAATATCAATGGGGATGACCATATAGGGTTACATATGTAATTTTCTCTTTACGCCACCATTCCTTCCCATAGAGAAATTCATAAATACGTCATGGACGATCAAATTTGAAACCGACACGTTAATTCCTCAATTTAACAGCGTTTAGTGAATGTTTATTATCTCAAACATAATGATTTAAACTGCCCTCTACTATATAATTGACTGAATAAAACATTATTTAACAAATAAAATAAATGATAAATATAACAATTTTACTATTTTTAAGTAAATAAATTGTTTAATTAACTGAATGGGATAAATATGAAATTAATTAAAATAAAACTGAAAATTTAAAATTTTAAAAAAAATCCAAATAAAATAAAGCAAAACAAAATGACCTAAAACAGTCATAGAACAAGCCCAGCAGCACTACAAGTCACAACAAAATAACCTAGATAACAAGATTTTTTTTTTAATAAATGTTTATTAATTCATATATTTGTGGGTCAACTGACATTGTTTGGTTTTTTTTTTTGATAAACTATCTATATTCATTGAATTGATGTCTAAGTAATTGTCTAAATTACCCTCACTTTATTGAATTTAAAAGTTGTCTTGGGAATTAAAAAATAAAAATAAACAAAAGTGAAAACCTAGCTAGAGCTAGCTACCTCTTTCCCAATGCTAATAATATCTAAATAATTAATATGTTAATGTTAAGAATCAGGTTCAACGAAATCTAAGACAGACAGACGTCAAGCGTATCAAGATGTGTGCCGAGGTCTGTCGAGCAACTCATCCAAAGTCAGCATCATTTATGGTACGCTCTCTTCCATGCACTGCTGATGCTACCTTCTCCAACTCCACCCGTTTAAACATACTTCTACATAAAAAATTAAAAAGCCATTCCACAACTCAACAATTTTGCTCTCAACTCTGAATTCCTCTCCTCCTCTCTCTCTCCAAGAAAATAACAAGAGAGCAATGACAAAGACAACGGGAGGAGATCATCAGAACAAATACAAGAAAGGTTTATGGACAGTGGAAGAAGACAAGATACTCATGGATTATGTAAAGGTGCATGGGAAAGGTCAATGGAATCGTGTTGCAAAGAAAACAGGCAAGTCCATACACACACACACACACACACACACACACACACACACACATATATATATATATTGCTTTTCTCTTCTTTCTCCTTCTGCGAAAGTAATTTGTCTTCTTCAAAACATCTCCATGCATGAAATGAAAGTTCCATGTGGCTCTTCTTGTGTTGTGATGTGATCATTTAGGTTTGAAGAGATGTGGTAAGAGTTGTAGGTTAAGGTGGATGAACTACCTGAGCCCAAGTGTGAATCGAGGCAATTTTACTGAAGAAGAAGAAGATCTTATCATTCGGCTACATAAGCTCCTTGGAAACAGGTTCCTTAATTACTTGTTCTACTATTCTTTTGCTTACTCCCAGTACACGCTTTGCATCTTATTAGCTGCAGCATAGATGAATTCTTAGTCTTGAGTTACATTGTCATTGTCCCTCGACCTTGATCCATGTGATGTTGAAATTTGTTAAATCAACTATAATTAATTAGTAACAAACATGATTAATTAGTTCTTCGTAGTCAATAAAAACAATACTTATGATGGTTTGCCCGTTTTGCAGATTAATTTTAACTATATATAGGTTTAAATTCTTGTTTCGTCTCTTTGCTGGCGGCCCATTGACTTTTTGGTTATCATGATTTCTTTATCATTGTGACTCTGTGAAACAAGTGAATGAATGATCATGGTGGTTGCATTTATAATATATACCTAAAAATGTACTAGAAAATAGTACTTCTTAATATCTCTTGATGTACACTACATATGAAAAGCCATTAACGTTCCACAGTTGTTATAAATTTAGGTGGTCCTTGATTGCTAAACGTGTGCCTGGACGAACTGACAATCAAGTGAAAAATTATTGGAATACCCATTTGAGAAAAAAGCTTGGAATCAAAGAGAAAAGACCCAGAGTTGATGATTCTAGCTTGCCAATCTCCCAGAAACTACATGTGTCTAAGACATCCACAGGAACAAGTACTAGAGAAAATACAAGCGCAACCACAGAGCTTTTAGTGGATAAAACCACCCATAAAGCTCTCATCAACGCTTCAGAAACTCAAGACTCGATGGTTGATGAAAGTTTTGTGAACTCTTTATGGAATCCTAATGATGAGTTAGACCTAGGTAACATTAACATGCTGGAGTTTATGGATAGTATTCTTTAATTTGAATATCTTAATACATGTTTGACAATATTTACTATTGTCTATAAAGTTATTATCATTTTTTTGCTGTGAGGCTAATAACCTAGCTGGGTAGGCTAGCTTCTGAAATAATGCATTCTTATTAATGATTCAGAAGCGGAGTAAGTATTATTAATTTGTCACACTACTGATATATAGATTGAGTTTGAACCAGGAGAAGCTTGTAAAGCGTTGTGTGTAGAGACAAAATCTTATGCAAAATGAAATGTGGTGTGCCAATTCCGGACTTTCTCTGCACCCACAAATTGGTGGTGGGCTTGAGGCGTAATGCTTTGCAGGTAAGTAATAACCCTAGGTAAGGTTTCCTAAGTTTTGGTGGCCATTCTTTTACAGACACAAACACACCCACATGCAAGGTCACAGATACTGATCAAAACACTTAATGCACTGTCCCCACGAGGGCAGAGCTTCAAATCAATTAAAGGGCTTTGTCCAACACATGCATTTCCAGCTATTAAATTATGTAAGTATTAGTTTTTATATTTTTCTTTGTTATTTAAACATATACTATCAATTCAATAGAATTCAATGGTTGACGACAGCCCTTAATTATCGTATCATATATTTGAAACTTCAAAATCATTAGACAGTACTTAACATTAGGATTCTTTCCTTATTTTAATTTAATTATCTAAACTTTCTTTTAACAATATTGTGATGGGTATATATTTTGACTAATATACACTAGCAATAAATTCCTTGATTATAAAGTACATTCTTCTTATCCTGTACCTCTTACTGGATCAATTAAAAAGCTCATAATCATATATATAATGATGACAAAAATTCCTAGTTTACGATTGTCTACAATTATTGCGGTTGATGTAGTTGAGACGACAAGAAAGCAAGGACTGGGGTTAACCCAACACAGCAACGCTGAAACAGGCCCACAAGAACGTGATTGCCTTCCCGGGGGCTTAGTCCCCTCAACGCCTTGAATGGTCATAGCTGACCTACTACGTAGCAGCTGTATCCGCACCATATTGAATGAGATTGAGAAGCTGAAAATTTACTCTCTAGCTAGACTCCTCAAGCATGATTATTGATTGATCAATCTCTAATCTAATGCCATGTTTCATAGTGACTGAGGAGATAGTAGAACAAAGTATACCTCCAAACTAGGAAACTACAATAGCTTGTTGTCTACAGGAGAACTTTGTATATGAGTTTATGGTCTGGTTCAAGTTCAACCAATAGAGGAAGATGAAGCCCCATTAGTAACAAACAACCCACATTCATAATTGTAAATTAAAGTGCCTTTTACAAGTATCTACACCTTCGACTGTGACAAATAACAACGTTGTACATAGACGATGCATAGCTTTGACTAGTTTCAATGATGTCCAGCAATGAAATGGGCTCCCTCAGGCCCATATAGGGTTCAATTCTCATTTGGTGACATTTCTAGTAGCTAATGAGAAGCAGTTATAGCACATTTGAATGTACTAATCATTGATGTATATACTCATGTTTCACTTTCATCTCAGTTGGTTTTGGTGACAATAGTGAGTTGATATCATTATAGTGATTTGTGATATCAGTTTGATATTCTTTATACTGTTCACTATATAACTAAATTGATGATTAAAGTTACTAATTTAACATTCTACGTTACCATTTTAACTATTAAGGTTACCTAATTTCATTTACTTTCTGCAATAGCAATACCAGAAAATCGTATTCTCACTACTTTGTTGTTGTAGTAAAGCCTTAATCCATTTCTAACACCATGATTGAATGAGCATAATAGTAAGCAAAAGACATGTTAACGAACTTGGCCTGAACAGGAATAATTTAGTTGCAGGATTCCCATAATAAACAGAACTTGTCTACACAACCCAGTTTATTTTATGGTGTGAAAAGTGAAGAGAGCCTCATCTTGGCATGCAGTGATGACCTCTATGTATGTCCCTAGAGCTTCCAATGTAGTATCGTGGCCACATCTTTAACCTAACAAAGGGAAAAAAGAAAGAAGAAAAATGCAGTAGTGAATAAAGCCAATTATGGTACATCTCTTAATTTCCTGGAAAAAGAAAATAAAATGTTTTTATTTATTGGTGAAAAGACGCTGGTGTTCTCCACTCTATATTTATTAAAGACTGTAGCTCATTAAAGCATACAAAGTACATGGTAGGAAGAAACTAGTCAGGAAGAGACAGAAATGGGTTCACTGATAGTGGTTGATGTTCATACAGAGAGTGATGGAGAAAGGCCAAATTCAAGCCCCCAGAGCTCAAAGCTTCCTTTAACAAAATCATAGTAACCACCCTTGAGTGAAAGAGTTTTCTTCACCAAGCCTTCTCTCACAAATGGATAGGTTAGCAGATTTCCAATGGACACATTCACTGCCTCCTGCATATTTACAAATTTACACATACATGATATATAAGAAAATTGAACACTTTTTAACTCAAATAAAAAAAAAAAAATGGAGATATATAACATAACCAAGGAAGAAGAGATTTTACCTTTTCACAGTAAGTACATTGGGTTCCGAAAGGTACATCTTTGTACTCTGATAGGACCTTGGACTTGGCTGGCATGCCAATTTTAACCCAATCTTCTATGAAATCACTGCATATTTCAGTCAGTTGATGGAGCTTAACATTAGTAAAGTAAATCAGGATTAATTAAAATTACATCTCCATATAGTAAACTAATCAAATTTCAATCAATCATGATGCCCCTGGCAATTTAAGTTCTGTAAAGAAATGGCTTTACGTTGAGTATTTTCCATCATATGGGAAAGACATGAGTCCCTTGATCCCACCACAAGCGCTGTGTCCAATGACAACAATGGTCGAGACCTGAGGAAAATTAATTAATTAACACTAGAATTACTAATCAAAAAAGAAACTGTAGAGCAATAGTGTGACTGAAGTGTGGTTTAATTTAATTAATTTAAATTTACCTTGAGATGCAAAACTGCATACTCTACAGCAGCTCCAACTCCAGAGTATTTGGTCTGCTTAAGCAGAGACGATCAGAATCTCATTCGAAATATAGTTTAGCTAGCCAAGATTAATAAAGCAAAGAATTAAATACGTTCAAGTAAAATGATATGAGAAAATAAGTTCAGAGGGAACCTGATCATATGGTGGAACCATGTTGGCAACATTTCGGACCACGAAAGCCTCTCCTGGTTGGAAATCACACACATGAGATGGGCAAACTCTGGAGTCTGAGCAGGCAAAAACCATATACTGCAAACAAAATTAAATACTGATCAGTTACCTGCGGCATTCAATAAAAACAACTATGCAACGCATTGGATAGTACCTTAGGGCTTTGGCCTTTGGCAAGCTCACCGTGCAAAGCTGGATTCTTTCTGTAGAAGGATTGAAGTATAATCTTAATCATGTGTTAACAAATACTAATTAAATTGTAATAAAACAGTAGTGAAGGAAGGAAATTACTCGTATTTTTCTCTCTTGTAGTAAATGAATCCATCTTTTATCCTTTCTACTAACGGATCAAATGGTTTGGTATCAGGTGCCGAGTCTAACTGGGCCCTTATCTCCTCTACTTTGGCTGCAGCCACAGGCTTCAGTTCTTCCTTCTCACTGCAATTAACAAAACAATGGAACATGTTTGTATAATATGCTTGCTTCTACTTTTATAAAACTTAATCTGAAACCAATGCTTTGCATTTCCCAAAGACGATATTTGTGTGAACATATGGACAATAGGTAAATTAATTCATATTAAATCTTATGAATTTCATGTAATCCTTTATAACTGCTACCCCTGTGAAACGCGCGTGGAGTGGAGGGTACTCTATTAGGTTCCAACTTGTTAGTGTTGAGGACAAAAGTAATTAGTGTAGACAGAAACATAAGAAGTTGGTTAAATTAATTACTGGAGAAGTTTCTTGAGAGCTTCAATGGCCTCCTCGTACGACTGATTTGCCATATCTTCTTTCTGCAAATTACCCCACAAAACACATATATTATAAGTACTAGAACAACAACACAACTTGTATATTAAAACCCCATTGACAAACTAAAACTAGATTAAAATTATGTAGACAAAGTTTAGGAGAAAAAACAAAGACAAGTACGTGTGAGACAATTGGAAATGAGAAGAGATCCAAGGACAGAGAAGAGGTTTCAAGATTAAATATTGTTACTCCATTTGGGGCTTCAAATTGCAGATAATTAAAAGACCTCTCTGTTTACAAAATTTGCTACTATGTAAGCTTAGAATCAGCCAATGTAAGATGTCTCCTTTCAGATCCATTATCATTATTGATGATTTTTCTTTATACAGACAAAAAGCTATATGTGGGATTATATATATGTATATTAAAATTATCAATTATAAGGATATTTTTAAATAGTTGAAAAAATAAAAGAGTCGTACGATGAAGAAAAGTTGATATAGTTTTGTGAATGATAATTTGATGGTTTTGGTATTTGATTAGTACCCCACACGACTAAGATAATTATTGGTCCATAAATATAGAAAGAATTATTTGTGAATGTGAGTAGTTCATCACACAGTTAATGCTGTATATGTGAGTGGTCTCCATATCAGCAAAAGAGACATGTTTGTGAGTGTGAGTGGTCTCCATATCAGCAAAAGAGACATGTTTGGTAGCCAAATGACGTACTGCCATCTTATATATACAAGATTAGAATACTCTATTTGTCTAATGTTATATCAATTTTTGAATATTTAATGACACATGAATTTTATTTATAAATAAGCTTGCGTGTAATCATTTCGAATTTTTTTTACTTAAATACATTACAAAAGTCATAAATTTTGAAAGCTTAAGGTACATATATTTACGTAATCTTAAAATAATAGGTTACCATTACGTTTTAAAATTTGAAATAAGCACTAAGATAGAGAGCATTACCTATAGTCTTAGATTTTACGTGGATAAAGTGTAGATATGGAGAATGAGAGAGAGACTATACCCAAGAAGGATTGATGACGGGGGCTGGTGCTGCAAAAACAGGCTTGTTTCTAATGAGGCTAGGAGGCGAGACTGAGGGAGAATTAGAACTAGAATTGAGCCTCGCGGAGACTGATGGACGTAATGTGGCTGTTTTTACTGAAGATTGAGCAGGAGAGATGGAGGTAATGCACCAGCTGTTGATCGAAGCGGTCGACATTGTGCACGGGGCCTTAGAGTTCGGTGGCTTTATAGTTTAAATGGACTGACACACACCAGATAATAAAAGCGAAAGCTCGGTGAATGAGAGCTTCTTTCCTTGTAGATGAGGTTTGAACGTTGGAGATGGAACCGATTGCCCCATCAAATGCCTCCCTGACCTACATTTATAATCATCATCGTTCATTCTCCATCATTCAACTAATTACTAATTATCTCTCCCTTCCCTTGTACGCAGCATGCATGCATGCTAAGGCAATGACGTTCGCCACGTCTTCACTGATATGCATTTATGGGATTTGGTAAATTATCAAATGTTTTACATCTTCGAAATTGCAACATTACTGTTGAGATGAAAGTAATGTATACAAATTGATGAATGTAATATATGGTTTCTCGATTAATCTTGTAATTATACAATTTGTTTTTTTTAAAAAAAAAAACCAAGTGAAGAGAACGTGGGATTTAAATTTGAATGTATATAATTACATTACTCCAATTACTAGTAGATGCTGATGATAATCTTGTAAAGTTGACTAACATGATGTAACACAGATAACTATTGATGAAGAAAATATCCCTCCTTCCTTGCTTTATCCTTGGATATATGTAATGAGGAGAGGGCAACACGTGTCGGGAAACAAGAAGATGATGTTGAAATTAGCGAAAGCTTTTGTAAGGGATGGGGATTGGGTATCCTTGGATGGAACCAATGGTGCAAATGATGGGTGGTGATGGACTATGGAGATAAGACCCTATCTTAAAAACAAGGCTCTGGTGGTAGTGCGTTATAATTCCTGAAGTTGGATTGAATCCCTCTTTCATCTTCTGGTATACTGTCAACTTAGACTACGACAGCTTTAATTTGGAACGTATTCTCACCATTAACGTCTCTTGGGGGGGCTCACGGAAGCAACCAGAAGTTTGAAATTAAGAGAGATTGAAGCACTGCCTCATAAGATTTTTGTGGTCTGTTTTCCACTTAGATAGAAAAAGATCCGAGATGGCATCGCATGTATCTACACACGCTTGTTAAATCATTTGCATTAATAGTAACAAGTTGCATTTTAGTTAAATCTTATTAATAAGCTGTTGCCCAAGGAAAGCATTAAAATCGTAATGTCCCTCAATGTTGACCGTCAAGAACATACAATTTATACATTAAACAATGGCTTAATATTGAATCTTCTCATATATAGTGGGCAACAACTTTATCTTCTGAATAAATGACAGAAAAGGGTTTAGTTTGATTATGATATAGTAGAAGAGAGAGATATAAAGGAGTATGGTTAGCATGAAAACAAACCGGAATTCTCTCAGCAAAGCCAGCACTGAAGTCACACAACCATCTTCCATTGCAGAGATGCTTCTTGGTCATTCTTCTAAATTGAAATGGAAAAATGTATTTTATTCTTTGGAACAAACAATCTATATGCTTAATTGTCTGAGATTCAATAGCGAATGCGGATATATTACTTCATTTATTGATTGAAATTCGTCAGGTTATATACTACAGAGTTTGCAGAGGAAATGAGTCATGTTGATAGCATAATGTCAACATTTCTGCGCCATTATTTCGACGTGCATGTGAAAGCGAACACCCAAGTAGAAAAAATTAAAGCTCAAGTCATACAAAGTTGCCACAAAACAGTAGCACGCGGCGTTAATTGGTCAAGAATTTCTGATAAACTACCATGGTAAATATAACAAATGTGGATAAGGCCAGTAAGCCACTCTAATAACATGTTGGGGTTTTTCTTTCTTCTACTTTCGACTAAATTGAATGAATACAATTTTTTAATAAAATGTTCATAGATGACATTAAGTATTCCGTTGTTAGGTTGTTACATAAATTCATCGTCCAAATGGGATTAAATATGTATTGTTTTTTAACAAGATACTTAATCAGGCCTAAAAATGAAGGCTTGTTTGTGGTAGCCCCATATATTTAAATAGGTTAATTTGGTAAATCCAAGAGTCCCAATATTATTCAGCTTAATGAATATTATTTCGAATTAGTTTGGTCCACACAATGCCTGTAATGTAGTATGTATACGATCTTAAGAAAGATGTTGTCATGCTAGTACCATTTTTTGTACTTTTTTGGACCACACAATGCTTGCAAGCAAAATACGAACAATCTTCCTTGCTGTGGGCTTCTCAAAAGGGCTCCAAGAAACAGCTAAAGAGTAGACAGTACAGTCCTTGATGAAGTCCCTTGAACTCATTGACCACATTAAACACCATAACTATGTTAATAGTTGTATTGCAAAAAGCATCCCGAGGGTCGACCAAGTTCATCCTCATTTGCCCAGAAATAGGCGGCTCCTGTGCGTCCGAAGGGCTGGTAAACTTAATCAAATAACCGAATAAACGAACAGAGCTGAATTGGTGGCCTTGATATGAAACAAGCTATTACAAAGAATTGGTTGAATGGATGTATTCAACAGTTTCTTGAAAAAGCACAGAATTCCAGTTTGTACTGGGGGACAATACCTTACGCATAGTACATTATGACTGCTCTAACATCTATACTAACAGGTAATATGCAATGGACATGGTGTAGTAGTTCTTCTACAGGTATACAGACAAGTGTACAGACAATCACAAGCACAATATTATATCACGATCGCTTTTATTAATATGCATCTTTCCTCTACTGAAAATCTTCGGAGAAGGAATTGGAAAAGAGATGAGTCTCAATGAGAATATGTAAAGATTTAGAACCATGGTTAGTGGAGGTCGCATGGAATTTAACGCAGGATGAGATAAAATCACCCGAACTACTTGGGAGAAAGTCTGATTGGACAGACAGAAAATGCGACACAACGAGCTGCCTTTGCTAGCATGAAACGCTCATTTTCTGTTAATGGCCTCTCAATCACCTTCACAACATTAGCATCCTGAAACATTAGGACCAAACAACAATTAGAAAAGGAAATGTAATGCTTCAAATATTCTCATAATTTTTAGATCATTCATGGTCTCGCCCATCAGCATCTTATTTATTTTCATTCATGGAATTTAATGATTATAATTATTTTTCCTCTCTTTTTTCCTTTTATTGTAAAGGATGTGAAGAGGAAGAAGAGGTTGGATTGCACACACCAACCTTCTTTTGTTCTCGAATTGAAGGTCTCACACTAGCAGTATCACCAATCATAATTATATTGTTTATATTGCCACTTCCATCCCTTTCTGTTGGTGAAGCTGTTGAATGTCGCCATTGCCCATTAATAATAAACTTATAGTAGTACCTGAAGGCCGTGAATGTTATTTAGTTCCATATGTAATCCTAGATGCTAAACATGCACAATGAACTATTATTAATTAGAGATAGGAAACAAAACTAACACAGGAAATTGGGTCAGGTGCTAAGCTGTTATATTGAACTAGGAAATTATTTCTCGTCAATTGGCGTCGTAAGCCATATATCCATGATGAATCTGAAGCTGGACATACAATTTTCTAACTCTAGCCTAAAACAGTCAGCAAATAATTCATAGAGCTCCAAACAATGACATGGAAACAATGTATTTGGCTGAACTCAACAAGGCAAGATTATGTGCACAATGCATGAAAATCTCTTCAGTAATGTTAACCAATTTTATTCATTTAAAAAAAAAAGGGTTAATGAACTCCAAATTTTTATTTTGGAATGGCTGAGAGTTGAATCTAAGACAAGCATAAAATATGTTAGGGACTTATTCTTTAGCAGTGTCAAGAAACAAAACAAAAATTATCACTCACCAACAAGATTAAGTCAGCAAGGCAAGATAAAGTGAGAAAAGGAGCAGCAAAAAATGTTCGAGAATTTGAACAAATTCAAAAGCAAAAAGCATTTTTATTTAGTTCTTTTAAACGGGTAGAGAAGTGGAACTTAGACTCAGTCAACCGCATCAAATCTTAAGTCAATCAAGATGCATTGCTAGAGATTGTATAAATCTATTTGCATAGTAGAAGAACGCACAATACTTACTTTCCCTGAGAAAGTCTAACCTCAACTTCAAATCTAGATCCACCTTTGTGGGTTGCTTTGATTGGTTCTTTCCAGTTTCCAGTAAAATCTCCAACCAAGTGTACATCCTCCCCCTGTAATTCAAAGTTTATTTCAGAAAAGAACCACAAAAACCTTAATTTTCTAATGATGTCAGCTTGGCAGATAAAATTGATCCAACACCCAAATGCTTGGAACTCATTCCTCAAATAACCTAGTCCAATATATATAACCTAAAGTGAAAGAAATTGTAATAATTTCCGCTCTTGTTTCTGATAATTACATATCAGAACCATAAGTGAAGTTACAACTGAACTATCAATCACCTCATGACCATTCCACACAAAAGTCACAGCATGAGTTGCTGGTCCATCATGACTACCACTTTCAACCATAGCTATAAGATCCCATGTTGCCCAAGCAATTGCAGGTCTGCACTTCACATGTTTTGTTAAACACTTTGCCAGACTTTAAAAATGAAAAAAATAAAAATAAACTAACAGATATAACTACAAGCTCTTTGGTAGGTCAACAGTAAAATACAACCATTTATAACAGGGTTAGTAAAAAAGAACCTGTCAGGTCTGCATGGATGCAACCCAGTGACAAAATTATAAGCAGCACGGAGGGAAGTATCAGTCATCCAGTGTAGGTATGCAACCACACAAGCAGGAGAGCGATCAAAACCAGTTGTACAAGAAACAAAAACACGATGGTTCTTTTTTAACAAGCGTAATAGGAGCCCCACACAAAACGGTAACTTCTTCCTCATATCAAAGGAGTCCGAGTCCCTGCAACAGAAAATATTGGGAATTTAAAGTGCCACAGGCAAACAGCATGCTCAAACTAATATAAACTATATACTCTGACCTATTCACAAATTCCCAACCCATATTCAGCATTCATACAACAACAACAACAAAAAAAATCATCAAGGCAGTAGATTTCTGGCATAAAAAATACATTCAAGCTAAAATTCTGGCAATGAAACAAATATAAAAAATTTGCATGCAGCTAATCACGTGATGTCAACATTCATTGGTCATCAAAAAATATATAAAGAAATAAATTTATACAGACAAATAACTAGAGAATTCACAAGCACACACAGACAAATAATCTGCATGACGAAAAGTATCCAATCCCAAGAATGAAACAGAATCATTAGCAGGTAAAACTTCCTCTACTACACCCAAAAAAAAAAGGGATGAAGTGTTTTACTTACCTAATAGGGTAATTGATCATTAGGATATTGGACTTTTGACATGACTCAATAATTGATTTGTAATTAATTCCCCAGTTTTCTGCTTCAACTCCACTCTGGAAATTAATTACAGCAGTGATTCCCTGATGCAGAAATTTCCCAGTTGTTAAACATGAGAGAAATTTCCTAGTTGTTAAACATGAGAGGTGGAATGGAAATAACTTGAATGTACTCAATGAATGCAATCAACTAGAAAGCAAAGAAATAAAATCCATGCAAATATACCAAGACAAGACTTGCACCTACCAAGATATCCTTAGACAATAGGAAATATAACGGAAACCACAATCGCAAGGGCATTAACAGTAGCAAAGTGAGAAATGGATATGTGTACCAGTGATATTAGGCAGGAAATAAACCAGTGGGAATAGAATAGAGCTCATACGTCAAGGCATTTAACTTAAAAGATCACTGCTTCAGCAGAAGGCTGAACAATAGAATAACTATTGGTGCATAATACAACTTTCCACTGAAATTTTAATTAGTACCTATATTATTCCTTTTGGAATGTCTGCAATGAACAATAGAAATTGCAGATTATGTTACAGATGTTACATTATATAATATTTTCTGTTATAATTGTTAATTAAAAAAATTATATTATTTGAATACTCTGGCTTTGAAATTAATCATCAGCATATTTTACTCCATAAAATATCAGGAGGTTATACAAAATATAAATTGCATAAAAACCACATTAGCAAGAGATATTTTTGCTTTAAAAACAATGGTTTGGTCTAATCTAGAGACACTTACTGCGTTAGACAAAGATTCTACATCAGCTTCATTTTGTATACATGAACCCACGTATATTTGCTCCGTAATCTATCAAAATGAACAGTAACATGTATGAGAAAGAAAGAAAGCACTTTATTCAGCATCTTATATACAAATACTACATATTATTAAGAAGTTGAGCATCACACCTTGTTGTAACGCATACCAAGAGAGTGATTATAGTATAGCTCGCCTTTAGAACGATCCAGTGCCTTAATATACTCCTCCAGTGGGAAGCTCCCATGAGCCCATTCTCCATCTCCAGAATCTTCTTCAGAGAAAACACATACAATTTGGTTCACAGGCGGAGAAAGAACATTCTGATCAGACAATGGTTGAACATGTCCATTTTGATTATCCAATAGCTTCCAACCCTGGGATGTTAGAAACTTAGCAGAAAACACGACAAACCCGATGTTCACACATCCTTCAGAAGACATTTTCAAATTTGATGCCAATAATGCTTTGTTCCAAGTGGCAACAGGCATGCGACCTTTATTAAATAAAATATCAATGTCACTTGAAAGATGCAGTTGTTGAATTGGAAAAGGAGAGAAAGGTCTCTCAAGGACTAGGCTAAAAGATCCTGTCTTCCCTGTCAGCATCTTCCTGAAGAAACCAAAAACTGAAAAAATAAAAAGATATTGATGAACGGAACAAATTGTCAACATCTAAAAGTTTGACAAATAAACTACAAGTAGAATTGCAAGTGAGAAGAAACATAATATGATTGATAATGAACATATGGAAGCACAAGGCAGTGCTTCACTCATCCACCCAGTCTAAGTTGCTCTCCAACATTAAACCACTTAGATGCATAAAATAGCACGTTTTCTATGCTAACTGCTACCCAATCCCCAAAGTCCACCGAGTAGGATCATCAATGAATCGATTGCTTTGCAATACCCTGCTCTAGGACACTAGGAAAAATCCAACTTATAATTTTAAAGCAATAAGGAGTAATTCTAGACATAAGTTTCATTGAATTGAGTTGGAAGAAGTTGACTGCTTATAAGCAAGATCCAAGAACCAACCTATACAACTCCAATTCCACTACCATTTGTGCTAATGCCACCCACAATAACTTGATGAACAATAATAAAACATGCATTGCAGCACCACGTGAGGAACGAACACCTCCACTTCATTCCCATATCGACTTTAAGTAAACAAAATTAAATGAAGTAGAAGATATCAAACAAACTCCAAGCCCCTAAAATTCAAATATAGCCACTCTGACACTTTATTCACATCTTTTTTATAACTTTTAGCCAAAAGGTATAACCAGCGTGACCCAACTACCCCTAACACAAAAGAGCTATCATTTTCTCAAATCGCTTCCGTCGCGGGAGGCCAACTAACGGCTGCGCAAGGTAGCGCCAATCAAGCACCAGATCAAACGACAGACGCACGCGATCACGCGGACACAATTCACTCTGCGGACGGTTATATTGTCAATTGCTAATAAACGTAAGCTGCTTACTGCATATCGCTGACGTCGTTCAACTCAGAAAACCTTCCGCCAGACGAATCACTTGCCTTGTTCAACGTGTCACCGACCATAATGATCCGCGACCTCTCCGCATTACTCTACACAACAAAAACAATAATAACAATGATATCAATACATTTTTCCGAAACTTTTGAAGCAAATACCTGTACAAATAAAACAAATTGGAAGACAATCAGAAGTCATCGAGTAACTACCCCTTTTCTGAGAGAGTGGACGATGATTTTGCCATCCGCACACAACGCAAAGCGAATTCCAAGAGGCTTCTCCAAAGTGACCATGTACTCGTTCAAATTCATCTTGAAATTCGAATTACTGTTACTGGACATCGCATAAATCGTAAAAAATCTTTTCTTACTATGTAGAACCTTGGAGGAGGTTCGTCCAAGTCCAACACTTAGCTGGTTCGGTGCTCCATTGACAGAGAACAAGATTCTTTCACAGAATGATGAAGAAATCGACGTCGTTCTGCAACGAGAGAGTTGCAGAGTTGACATGGTTGATTGGGGAAATGAGAAGCAAAGTGCAGTCACGTGTGTGTATGCATGTGTGTGTAGATTAGCGAAGAAGAGAAAGCCAGAGAGTAGCGGTAAGAATCCCGAGGCCCACGTGGCGCAATTTGGGGCCCGGTGGCGTGAGAATGATTCCGCTTTTTTTGGCTGATGGTGCCACGTGGAAAGATACA
The DNA here is from genome assembly GCA_026225775.1 of Bursera palmeri. NCBI lineage: Eukaryota > Viridiplantae > Streptophyta > Magnoliopsida > Sapindales > Burseraceae > Bursera > Bursera palmeri. The sequence goes on from JANKKB010016758.1 coordinate 30,491, forward strand.
TGTGATATTTTCAACAAGGGAATACTAATGTATCTTAAAGTTTTTATTTGAAGGAGTAGTACATCCAACCAGAATATGACACGGACGCAATGTTGGTTGACCCTAGATTATGCAATGAAAGATCGACAATAATACCCCACAGCAGAAAAAATAATCAAATTTAAATGATTGATTTAAAATTTAGGAGGTTTATATTTTTTAAAAAATTAAAAGGATTATGCTTTGAAAGAAAATGAACATAACCATCAATAATTTTTAAAAAGTGGCATAAGTCTTATCAATTTTTAGGTCACATTTTAAAAGTTAATAACTTTTAAACAAAATGACATAATTAATTATCAATTTAATATTATATATATATATATATATATATATATATATATATATATATATANTATATTTTATATATATATATATATATATATATATATATATATATGCAAACAAACCAAAAATCCTATAAAGCAAACAAAACGATCCACAATTTGTAAAAGGCAAAACAAAAACAAAAAATATAAACTTTAATTAATACTCATAAAAAATCTCAGTTTTATATGATTACTTTGTAGTCCCGAATTAATATTGGATTTATTTCAATGATATGTAATTGATACAATTTTTCATGTCTTTATATTTATTGGTGTGCATTATCTATAAGGGTCTATTGTCTCACTTTCTGAAACCACTTAAAGCTGAGAGAACTTTCCTAAATCACAATAGAGGTTATAAATTGAACAACATACGAAAATAACTAAGTTTTAATAAACATCTTAAAATTTAATTAAACTCTAATTATTATTTTTTTCTAACCATGTATAGGTTCATTTACATGTTAATTGATTGATGTGTTGAACCTATTAACTCGTAACGAGTTGATAAGTTTGTTGAACTGGCCAAACCTATTAAAAGAAAAAGTTAAGGAAACTAAGTATTTCATCTAGAATAATATTTTTGTTGATAGTTTGATTTTAGCTAAACAATTAAAATATATATATTAGACCCGCTAAAAAATAAAATAATCCCCAAATTTAGAGATTGGGTGGGGCTATATAAATCCCAAAATTGTTCTGCAACCCTTTTTATAAGTCCACCCATAATTAGATTTAAAAAAAATTAATATTCTATACCAAACATATCAATTATTTTTAAAAGAATATTTATAATCAATTATAGTTTAATCAACTAATTTTTATTACATAAATACAATTAAAACATTGTTTTTTAATTAAAATTTGATGAAACAAGTGATTTATAAAAAAAAAAATTATTATTATTAACCCTTGTTAGTTATAGAAATTTGTTATTCTTATAATGATTTTTATTAAGTATAATAAAAACTATCAAATTTCTATTATTGGTTATATTTATTAATTTTAACATTTAAAATTATTGGATAAATATAAATTTAATTAAGTTTTAAAATAATATGTGTATTTATAAAAAGAGGTGTAGATAGAGAGCATATTTTGGATTGACATCGGGCCCACGTTTAGGGGCTGTTTGTTTTTAGTTTTGAAGTCTAAATATAATTGAATTTCGATCATTCGGACATTTTGATGTATATTTCTTAGATAAATTTATCTAATTAAAAAAAAGTAAAAAAATATAAGTCTTGTCTAGAAACAAAAAAGAATGAATAGTTCTTTAATTTATTTCTCCAAAATACCCCTATAAATGTTAAATATTGCCAATTATTTTGCTTCTAAACTATCTTATTGTTATACACTAATTTTTTTTATATAATTTGAAATCATGAAATTACATAATCAAATATTTTTAATATTTATTAGTTTTAATTTATTTACATAATTTATAAGATAAACGAATCAGAGTAAAAATTTGTTGTGACAATTAAATAATTTTTATGTTTTAAACTGATTATATGCAAATATTTCTCTAATATATACACACACACTATATATATATATATATATATATATATATAAAGATTTAGACACACAATTTAATAGTTGAAATAGTTGATGAGTTAACATCATTAAATAATTTTTTGAATTTAAATATGAACCATTAGATTCATGAGATCAAATCTATAAATTTACGTCTAGTTTTATATTAAAAAATTTATGTTAAAATATCCTCAGTCATATATCAAATTACTAAAATTTCAGATTTTTTTCATTAATAATAAAAAATAACTTAACATTAATTATCAGACCTTAAAAAATAAAACAAAAAAAATCCTTAAAATTATTATATTTAAATTATTTAAATTTGAGTTAAACTCAGAACTATTCAAATTTCAGACGGAAAAAGGAACTCTTCTTATATAGCCTTTCATTCCAACGATTAATTTTAACATTTTATTTATAAAGAAAAATATATAAAAATATTAGATGAAGGATTCAGAATTGAATAAAATGAACAACGTGGCATTCTCGAACGGCCTTCTCTGGTGTAGAGATGGGAACGGTCCCATACATAACTACATACATTTATAAGTATGTGAACAAATGTTCACTATACATAAATGATACTATAAATTGTCTGCAAAATGAGGCACGTACAAATGTTGCCTTATTAATCAGCACTCCAACTGCTAGCGATTTTTTTTGGTTTCTTTCACATCATCCCCATCTCATCTCATGATGTTGTTCTATACATCAAAATTGACATCAAAGTTATCTTTGTCTTTTTTTCTTTTATTTTTTTTTAATAACTTTATAAATCTCCATTATGAATAAAGGCACAGCTAGCAGCATGCACTTATACTGTTACATTGAGAAAACACACCTTTCTTGATGTGGAAGTTTCAGCTGAATATGGGGCCAAACTGTTTCTGTTCAGAGAGCATAAAGAAAATGAAGTTTCCGTTCATTAACTTAATTACCACTTCTAACCAACAAATAGACAAATTGTACTTGATTACTGTACTTAAGACATTCAAATTAAGAGTCTAACCATATTCTTAGTCACCAATTTGTATTATATGTTTTGAATTCAACTTTCATTTGCAGCCAATGTCGGTTATTACATGCCAATAACAGTGTTTTCTCACCATTTACCAAACCCTTGATAATGAAAGTTGTGTACAACGGCTGAAAATAGAAAATACCGAAATAATTAAAATATAATTGTATTAATTAATACAATCATATATTAACAACAAACAATTAATCAAAGTAGCTGGAATGCTCTGCAAAACTTTTTACAAAATTAATTAATAAAGTAAGTAAAAGATTAACACTCCATAATTATTGAAACTAAAATCAAAACGGAGGAAAAGTTTTGCCCAAGCTGTTAAGATAACTGCTAGTGAAAACCCCAACTAAATCCTGTCTATATGGCAAGTAAGATTTCTTCTTGTCGTCTGCTCTGTTCTTCGCATAAAACGCTTCATGTGCCGACACAACTTTCAGTTTACCAGCTTTGCTCTTGCCCTTGCTCGACCCCTGTTTCGGTTTCGATTCAGCGTTTATTTTCGGTTTTTGAAGGAATATGAACGACTCTTTCCCTTCGCTGTTGCTTCGTTTAAGCAAATCGCGAATTTTAAACCACGCTTTTGATGATGATGATGACGGCGACGACGACCCTGTTGAGTTGCTCTTTTTGCATTTATTAGTAGATGATGACCCAACCGGGTTTCTGTTGGGCGCCCAAACGCAGTATGTTTCCTCCGGTAACCCTTCCAGTTCGTCGGCTTCGGAAGACGAGGACGACGGTGGACCGTCTTGGTCCTCCATGAACAGATTCCTCAACGGCACCAGTAGGTTCTCCACATCGCTTCCTTGATCATCACGACCATCACCATCAGCGTCATTCAACAGAAGATCGCGATTGAAGACCGGAAAAACCTGCCGGATCTGACCGTCGAAGGAGAGCTGACATGCATCGGCCTCCCCAAAAGAAACAAACTCGAAATCCTCTTCCTCAACGTTACCCACATCGCCATTGCTACGTTGTTCTTGGGTAACTTTATCAGCAATATCTACAAGTTTGGAGGAGGCGTAGGCGTTGAAGCTGGGGCAAAACGATACCGTAGAAGAACCAAAATTAGAATCTTCTTGCATCTCTTGATTATCTAATCTAAAGCTTTTGTTTTGTTTGTGCTCCGAGTCGTTGTACGAGAGAGAGAGAGAGAGAGAGAGAGAGAGAGAGAGAGAGAGAGAGAGAGAGAGAGTTTCAGAGTAGTTTTGGTTGGTGGTGATGATGAGTGGCAATATAAGAAGGCACAAGTACACTGAAACGGGTTTTAAGGGGTTTTTATGGACACCCCTGACGTTTGGTCAAACTCCTACAAACCCAATAGTTTTGCAAACTAAAAACCTCCCTACATATAAGAGCTATTACTAAAGATATTAATAACATCAAAACATATTGAATAATTTTAGTGTACCCCTTAAGTTTGGAAAATTTAAAAAATCTTTAAATATTTTAAAAAGTTATAAAATAACATTTTATCATTAATCAACATCAATTAATATAGCATATGTTATAAACCCTTCAACCCTAGGCTCAAATATATGATGTACATATCTTCTAACTCCTTTTCTTTCTATATTTTTATATTATCGAGAACTTCTCCCTTTATAAGTCTTTTTTAATCTTTTGATATATCAGAAATTAATTTGAACACTGGAGGATTATCGCCAGCATGACTATTGACTACCTTAACTTTTTTGTAATTCTCATAACTTGGACCTTCGATGATCTATATAAGCCTTTATTTATCTTCTAACCGCTCATTATTCATGCATCAACAATAGTTATTAAGTTATTTTAGTAAATTTTTAAAATAAATTATGACATTAAAAGCTCTTTATTAATCATATAGAGTTTTATTAATAATATTTCAAATTCAAGGAGATGAAATTAAATTATGCAATATTAATTTGGTCTTATTTAGCTGATATGGCTAACTGTTATTGACTGGAGGGAGGCTAATGTCATTTTGTAAAATCATTGTATTTACAGTTTAGCTAACCAAACCTCAAGGGTTTAGATCGTGCGCAGGCGCTGAAGTCTAGAAGGTGAAGAGGAAACGGGATTAGATCAGTTGTGCGATATTTTGATATCTTTTTAGCTTCTTTGAGAAACTTGTTTCACACGTTTTCTTGCCTTGCTTCACACGTGGCCAACTGTTTCACACTGATTCTTCGTTCCCGTAACGTATCTTTCTTTCGTATATCCCTCCCTCCCTCCGTATTTTAAATGTTGCATTCGCTCTTCCAACTCTATCTCCACTTTTTCATGTTTTATTACATACAAAAGTTGTATTGAAGCTTTTGTTAACGTTGTATAGTTCTTGAGATGACTTCATAACTGCTTGTATTTTGACCATTGAATACAAAATCGATACGAATTTTATAAATATATTTTTCATAAATAACATATTATATAATTGAAAGTAACTTGGAACCAATTCTAAATTATCTATAACTATATCAATGTCACATTAAAATAATGTTTAATCTTTTTTTTAAGATTCAAAATTATAAAATCATGTTGGCATGTCAATTTATGAAAAAATTATAAATTATTAGTCACTTTAATTACGAAGAAGAGGTGACAACTTCTTAATAATAATAAATTCTTATTTTCATAATTTTATAATAAAAATAAATATAGATAAAATTTACCCAACATTTTCTCGCAGATAAAAAAAAAAAAAAAAAAAAAAACCATTGTTGTTGTTTTTAGAGTCTAGATCTGGTTTTTTCAATTATCTTTGAAAATAGTTTTTAGAAATTCTCAATTGAAACCACTTTATATGCCAAAATATCACTAAACCCTCCGATTTCTCCAAAACCACAAAGAATCCCAGGCCGTTAGTCTTCCTTCCCTTAAATTGTAAAATCTCCGGTATCTGAGTATGCAATTACCTAATTACCCTTTACAAACCTAGACTCATTTTTCCAATTTCTTCTTCCTTACTTCCATTACAAACAAACCCATTCTTCTTTCTCATCCAATCCACATCCATTTAAATCTCTAAACTTTATCTCAACATTTTGAAACCAACCTCTGAACGTCGTAAAGGTAGATGATATTTCTCCTATTTTTACATTAATTTTAATTATTTTATTAGAGTATTTCACCCATAATATCAGTTTACCATACTGCCCTTGTTTTCTAACGATTTCATGGAAGGAAGAGTAACCAGCTGGGGTTTTTGGGCGTTCTAGAAAAGTCAGAGACTTCACATATAAAGGGGGTTCAGTAACAGCAATCCGAAGGGAAACCATTTTGAAATAAAATTAAAGTCGTTTCTAGAAATGCTTGAACTTTGGACCTTCTAGAATGGAAATGCTGGCAACAGATGACGTGGATTGAGATTTTACAGAAACAGACATTTGTTTGGAGGCAAAGCATGAAATCTGGAAGACTGGAACCAACTTGCTCAAAAAATAGTTAAAAAAAAAAAAAAATCATATTACTTTAACATAATTTAAAAATTAATTATTATAAACTATTATATCAATTTAACTTAAAATTATTGGACTGTGCCAATGCATACCTTCCCCTAGTTTTAAGTCACAAAACGAAATCCTGACTGACACGTGTCGTATATTTTAATTTTATTAATACTTTTTGGAAGTTATATGATTAACAAACAAGCAACTTCATAAGATATAGAATTTGGAAAAAAATTTCATAAAAATTAAATCAAATACGTGACAAGCTATCGTACACCAAATGATTAATTTGGTTATCAATTTTTTTATTATTTGACAAGTAACTTCTTTATCGATAAGTTAATTACTCATTAACCATGATAGGTTAATAAATATATATCGTAAGCTTATTAAAAGCTACTTTATCTTTAGTTTAAACTTAATTAAACGATCAATAAAGAAAATGGAAAACTCCCATCCAAACATTGTTATATTCTATAATATTTTGAATTCTTAATCAAAACTATTTATTATCCCACAAAGAAGAAAATGTCGTGGGCGCATGCAAGTGCATAATGAAGTGGATTTAATTGGCATTAATTGTTAAATGCTACCGCTGTCATCAATTTACACAACTTACTGCTGCAGAAGCTTGTGTTATACGTGCGAAGAATCTTGTATTCTAGACTCGCCATGTGAACTTCATGAAAATGAATTAATATAGCCATTAACCAGCTGCGCGATCCCACCTTTTTCAACTTGCATTTATCTTAAAAGGTCAACAATCTAGAAACAATTTCAATTTTATCTATAACTTAGTTTANAAAAAAAAAACTATTAATATTTAATGGTTTATGTAATGTATAAACATTTATATAAGGACGTATATCCTCTTAGGGTTATGTCTTTGATGTTAAATTTAATGATTAACTGGTTTATATTAAAAATTTTCTAAGAAAATCTGATATAAATTACATGAAATTAGTTGAAATGCGTATAAATTTGTTTGAAAATCCACATTTTAAGAAAAAAAAAAAGAGCATATAAGGATGTTTGAGCAATATTCAATCTCCTTAAATTATTAACATTAGATATATATTTTACTTCAACTTATACGGTTGGTTACTATGATTAAAAAATAATATATGATGGATCTGAAATGTGAGACTTTTGAGGCTAAAAGTAGAGTTGAAGATTGCATTTTGCAATTGTTTAATAAGACTTGAAAGCGTTAAATGACCCACTTGCCTAAACTCCTAAATAAATAAAAGTAGGATCATGAATAATACNAGAAAAATGACAATAACCCTCTAATTAAATTTGAAGAAAATATTTAGTCTCACATTTTTATTAAACTAACACTTACCCCCCAAATATCCCTAAAAAACTAACACTTACCCCCCAAATATTTGGGGGTTAAGTGTTAGTTTTGAGAAAACAGTAGTAATTTTTTGGGGGATAAGTGTTAGTTTAGAAAAAGTGTGGGGTTAAGTGTTTTCTTAAAATCTAATTGGGGGGTCAGA